>ML293581.1:35595-78037 GCA_005239495.1 Nicotiana undulata | reverse complement strand
GAGTGCCTCCGGAGAAGATACAAGGGCGTGGGGGGGGGGGGGGGGGGGGGGGGCTCGATTATGTTCTACGCAAACGCGACCATTGGGCCGTGATCGCGATGGTCTCATGTCGCTAAGCTTCGCGAACACGTCCTCAGCTCTGCGAAGGTGAAGGCCTTTGGGCCAGAACTCTCCGTGAACGCGACAGGCCCATCGCGAACGCGATGAAGGCCTGTCAGGCGACTTAAAATAGAACCAACTCGGGCAACATCCAATTTTTTTATATTTTCGAACTAAAAAGACCTATAGGAGATTTTCAACCCACAAGTTCATCCTCAAAGTTTTGGTAAACGATTCTAAACTATTCTCTTTCGATTACTCCCTACTTTTCATCACTTATCAATCAAAAATCAAGGGTTTTCATGGTAGAAATTGGGGGTTTGGGTAGAATTAGAGAATTTTGTAAAAATTGAATTTTGACCTCGAATTGGGGTCGGATTTCGAAACTTACTACATTCTCGGGCTCGAGGGTGAATGGGTAAACGGAATTTGGTCCGAACCCTGAGTTTGGACCAAGCGGGCCTGGGACCGATTTTTAACATTTTTCTTAAAACATAGGAAAACCATAATTTTTTAGTAAAGTTAGTTCCTTTAGCACTAATTAAGGATATTGAACTAACTATGATTAGATACGAGTGTGTTGGAGGAGAATTCGAATGAAAAAGCTATAATTGAGAAGTGAGTGGCCTGGGGAATTAATGTAAGTGTTGTGTCTAACCTTAGCTTGAGGGAATAGGTATTGTGTGGCTACTTTCTACTTGTTTTGTTGCTAAATACAATGTATAGGTGAGGTTACTAGTACATATACGGTGTGGTCAGGTCATAACATGAGAGTGAAAGTTAATTCTTGATTTTTGGTTGTTTTAAAGTCTATCATCTATGATTTTTGTTGCTATTGAAATGTTGGAAGGTTAGTATCCGGTTCCACCGAGATGGGTAATATTGTGAATATTAAGTTGAGATTGAAATATTAGATGGTGATATAAATTATGATGAAATGTTGATTTCTTGTGAAGTTCCTCTTTATATGTTATTGATGATCTATTTATAATGTGAGGAAGAGTGTAACGCACAAAAGGTGATTCCGTGTACGATTTATTTATGTTGTGAGGAAGAGTGTAAAGTACGAAGGGTAATGCCGTGCATCATTTATTTCTATTGTGAGAATGAGAGTAATGCACGAAGGGTGATGCCGTGCATTCTTAATTATAATCTGGTGAGGATGAGAGTAAAAGCACGAAGGCTGATGCCATGTATCCTATTTATTATTTGGTGAGGCTGAGAGTAAAAGCACGAAGGGTGTTGCCGTGAGAGTTTTCTTTTTATTTTTAATTGCTAAAATTATTGTTGATCACTATCTAATTCTGTCTTATTGTTTTCCTCACTCCTTATGTTAAAAATTCCCCTTCGCATGCTCCCTTCCCATTATTTGTTGCTTTTAATTCCTTAATTGTTGTTATTTCTGCTAGCATGATTATATATGTCCAGGTTTTTATGTGGTGTTATGTCCTAGCCTCGTCACTACTTTGCCAAGGTTAGGCTCGACACTTACCAGTACATGGGGTCGGTTGTACTGATACTTCACTCTGCACTTCTTGTGTAGACCCAGGTTTAGGCCCGATCTGAGTTCGAGCTAGAGCCTGTACTATTCGCACGGAGGCACGAGGTAGATCTGTTGGCATCCACAGATTCCTGGAGTCTTCTCTACATTATTTAGATTACTATTTTAATTGATTCAAAACAGTCATACATTATTTCTTGAGAGAATTACTTGTAGTATTCTTTAGTAATTCGTGAATTGTGACTCCAAACCCTGGGTAGCTAGATATTATAATTAGCTTCGAGTTTCGTTTTATTATTTCTCACACTATTCGGTATTCGTTTATTTGATAATTTTAGACTTAGTGTTATAATTTAATTGTTTTAAATGTTGAATCCCTCTAACATTGGCTTGCCTAGCCAGTATGGTGTTAGGTGCCATCACGATCCCGAGGGTTGGGAATTTGGGTCGTGACAAGTTGGTATCAAAGCACTAGGTTGCCAAGATCTCACAATTCACGAACAAGCTTAATAGAGTCTGAAGGATCGGTATGGCGACGTCTGTACTTACCTCTTAGAGATTATAAAGTTAGGAAAAAACTCAGTTTTTTATTCTACTTGAGAGGTTATAAAGTTAGGAACAAACTCATATTTTTTATTCTACTATGTCGTGCGATTCTTGTTATCTCAAATACTGATTGAACTCTTATATTCTCTCGCAGAAGGCTAGAACACGTGCTTCTTCTTCCGCTGACCAACAATCAGGTTCTCCAGCAGCAGCAGCTCCTACTAGGGGCAGAGGCCGAGGCAGGGGCAGGACTCAGCCCATTGCTCATGCAGCAGCCCCAACTGCGGAGTCCCAGATAGATATTGATGAAAAGGTTCCAGACTCAGACCGTTCCAGCGGGACTAGTTCAGGTCCCAGAGGGGTTTATTGCTACCCCGGTGCTTCGGGATGCTCTGGTCCGATTAGTGGGCCTTATGGAGAGTGTAGCCCAGACTGACGCATTCCCTGTGACAACAGCCGTATCTTAGGCTGGATGAGGGGTTCAGACTCCTGTTACTCACACTCCTGAGCAGGTTACTCCTCAGATTAAGACCCCGGCAGCCAACGCAGTTGGGGTAGTTTAGCCAGTTGCTGCAGCGCCGCTTGTTGATGGGGCAGCTATGTCCTCCGATGCTTTGTGGAGATTAGACAGGGTCACAAGCTTAAACCTGTTCATTTCAGTGGTGCCACTTCAGAGGACCCCAGGAATACCTTGATAGATGTCATGAGGTTCTTTGGAACATGGGTATTTTTGAGACTAATGGGGTCAATTTTGCTACTTTTCAGATGACTGGTTTTGCCAAGAAATGGTGGGGGGATTATCTATTGACTAGACCAGATGGGTGACCTGCTCTTACTTGGGATCAATTTTCGCATCTCTTCTTGGAGAAGTTTCTACCTATTACTACTAGAGAGGAGCACCCTTGTGAGTTTGAGCGTCTTTAGCAGGGTAGCATAACTGTTACCCAGTATGAGACTCGCTTTGTGGATTTGTCTCGACATGCTATTCTTTTGTTTCCTACAGAGAGAGAGAGAGAGGGTTAGGAAATTTATTGTGGGTCTTGCTCAGCCGATCAGATTGCAGATGGCTAAGGAGTCAGGGAGCGAGATATCTTTCCAGGATGCGGTCAATGTGGCCAGGAGAGTTGGGATGGTTCTCGGGTTGGGATGTCAGGGTTCAGATAAGAGACCTCACCATTCGAGTGGATTTAACGGTGCCTCATCTGGAGGCGGGGTTACTTTTAGCAGAGGCCACTCTTCCAGGACATTTCATTCGGCACTTCAGGCATCTCATAGTACCTAAGGTGGTCGTGGCTATTACTTGGTTTATTCTGATAAGCCAGCTCCTATCAGTGCACCTCCTCTTCAGAGTTTTCAGGGTGGTAATACCGGTCGATAGGGTCAGTTTGCAGGCCAGCAGTCTCAGCAGCTGAGGTCTTGTTACACTTGTGGTGACCCGAGGCACATTGCTAGATATTATCCTCGCGCGTCGGGTAATTCTCAATATCAGGTTTCCCGTGCCATAGTACCAGCACCACCTGCCCAGTCAACTAGGGGTAGGGGCCAGGTAGCCAGAGGTAGGGGACATATTGTTAAAGGTGGAGGCCAATCCGCTAGAGGTGGAGGCCAGCCCGCTAGAGGTGGAGGCTAGCCCACTAGAGGTGGAGGCCAACCTGCTAGAGGTGGAGGTCCGCCTATCAGAGGTCCTCTAGAGACGTGGTTCAGGGTGGTGGGGCCCAACCTTGATTGTATGCATTTCCATCTAGACCTGAGGCGGAGTCCTCCGATGCTGTTATCACAGGTATCATTTCAGTTTGCAATAGAGATGCTTCAGTCTTGTTTGATCTGGGGTCTACTTATTCATATGTATCATCTTATTTTGCCTCGTATTTGATTATGCCCCGCGATTCCTTGAGTGTCCCTGTTTATGTGTCTACGCCCGTGGGGGATGCTAGTATCGTAGACCGTGCATATCATTCGTGTGTGGTCGTTATTGAGGGTCTTGAAACCAGTGTGGAACTTTTGCTTCTTGACATGGTTGATTTTGATGTCATATTGGGCATGGATTGGCTATCACCTTATTATGCCGTCTTGGACTGTCATGCCAAGACAGTTACATTAGCCTTGCGGGGGTTGCCTCGATTGGAGTGGAAAGGGACTCATGTTCATTCCCCCAGCAGGGTGATTTCTTATGCCAAGGATCGTCGCATGGTTGAGAAGGGGTGTTTGGCTTATTTGGCTCATATTCATGACTCTGATGCTGAAGTTTCTTCTATAGATTTGGTGCCTATTGTTCGTGAGTTTCCCGAGGTATTTCCTGCAGACCTGCCGGGGATGCCACCCAACAGGGATATTGATTTTTTGCATTGATGTGGCTCCGGGCACTCATCCCATTTCTATTCCTCCATACCGAATGGCCCCACCAGAATTGAAAGAATTGAAAGAGCAGTTGCAAGACTTTCTTGATAAGGGCTTCATTAGACCTAGTGTCTCGCCCTGGGGTGCATCGGTTTTGTTCGTGAAGAAAAAAGATGGATCGGTGAGGATGTGTATAGATTACCGACAGTTAAACAAAGTTACTATAAAGAATAAATATCCATTGTTGAGAATTGATGATTTTTTATCAGCAGGGTTCCAGGGTATTTTTGAAAATTGATCTAAGATCGGGTTACCATCAGTTGAAGATTAGGGCATCTGATGTTCCTAAGACAGCCTTTCAGACGAGATATGGGCACTATGAGTTTCTGGTGATGTCTTTTGGCTTGACTAATGCCATAATAGCCTTTATGGACTTGATGAATAAGGTTTTCAAGCCTTATCTATATTCCTTCATAATTGTGTTCATTGATGATATCCTAATATACTCCCGTAGCCGAGAGGAGCATGAGCAGCACCTCCGGATAGCGCTCCAGGCTTTGAGGGATATTCAGTTGTATGCAAAATTCTCAAAGTGTGAGTTCTGGTTAGATTCAGTAGCTTTCTTGGGTCACATCGTATCAGCAGAGGGTATTCAGGTAGATCCTAAGAAGATAGAGGCAGTCAAAAACTGGCCCAGACCCACTTCAGCAACAAAAATCAGGAGCTTCTTGGGTTTAGGGGGTTACTAATGTCGTTTTTTGGAGGGGTTTTCATCTATAGCATCCTCAATGACTAAGTTGACTCAGAAAGGTGCCCTATTCAAAAGGTCGGATGAGTGTGAGGTGAGATTTCAGAAGCTCAAGACAGCCTTGACTTCAGCACCGGTGTTGGTGTTACCATCAGGTTCAATATCCTTCACGGTATATTGTGATGCCACCCATGTTGGGCTTGGAGCGGTATTGATGCAGGAGGGTAGGGTGATTGCATATGCGCCTCGGCAGTTGAAGGTTCGTGAGAAGAATTATCATGTCCATGACTTGGAGTTGGCAGCCATTGTTCACGCATTAAGATTCGGAGGCACTATCTTTATGGTGTGCCGTGTGAGGTTTACACAGATCATCGCAGTCTCCGGTACTTGTTCAAGAAAAAGGATCTTAATTTGAGACAGAGGAGATGGTTAGAGTTACTAAAAGATTATGACGTCACTATATTATATCATCCGAGGAAGGCCAATGTGGTGGTTGATGCATAGAGTAGGAAGGCGGTGCGTATGGGCAGCCTTGCATTCATTCCACTCGGTGAGAGACCATTAGCTTATGACATTCATACTTTGGCTAATTAGTTAGTGAGGTTGGATATTTTTCCCAGCCGTGTTTTAGCTTGTACAGTCGCTCGGTCTTCCTTATTTGAGCGTATTAGAGATCGGCAGAATGATGACCCGCATTTGATGGTCCTTAGGGACACAGTTCGACACGGTGGTGCCAAACAGGTTACAGTTGGAGATGACGGTGTTTTGAGGATGCAGGGTCGTATATGTGTGCCTAATGTTGATGGGCTTCGTGAGTTGATCCTTGAGGAGGCTCACAGTTCTAAGTATTCTATTCACCCGGGTGCTGCCAAGATGTACCAGGACCTGCGGTAGCATTATTGGCGGCAAAGGATGAAGAAGGACATTGTTGCTTATGTGGCTCGTTGCTTGAATTGTCAATAGGTAAAGTATGAGCATTAGAGACCCGGTGGTTTACTTCAGAAGATAGAGATTCCTGAGTGGAAATGGGAGCGTATCACTATGGACTTCGTTGTTGGACTCCCATGGACTCAGAGGAAGTTCGACGCCGTTTGGGTTATTGTGGATAGGCTGATTAAATCAACACACTTCATTCCAGTGGCAAGTACTTATACCTCGTAACGGTTAGCAGAGATTTACATTTGGGAGATGGTTCGTCTTCACGGTGTGCCCGTGTCTATCATTTCTGATCGGGGTATGCAGTTTACCTTGCACTTTTGGAGAGCAGTTACGCGTGATTTGGGTACACGGGTTGAGTTTATCACATCATTCCATCCTCAGATGGGCGAGCATTACGAGCGTACTATTCAGATCTTGGAGGATATGCTCTGCACTTGTGTTATTGACTTTGGAGGTTCTTGGGATTAGTTCTTGCCGTTAGCGGAGTTTGCCTACAATAATAGCTACCAGTCGAGCATTCACATGGCTCCTTACGAGGCATTATATGGTAGGCGGTGCAGATCTCAAGTTTGATGGTTTGAGCCGGGAGAGGCTCGGTTGTTGGGTACAGACTTAGTTCAGGAGGCCTTGGACAAGGTCAATATTATACAAGATCGACCTCGTGCAGCTCAGTCTAGACAAAAGATTTATGCCGATCGTAAGGTCCGTGATATGGCATTCATGATTGGAGAGAGAGTATTACTTCGGGTATCCCCGATGGAGGGTGTTATGAGATTTGGGAAGAAGGGCAAGTTGAGCCCTAGGTATATTGAGTCATTTGAGATTCTTGAGAGAGTTGGGGATGTAGCTTATAGACTTGTGTTGCCTCTACGGTTATCCTCAGTTCATCCGTTATTCCATGTGTCTATGCTCCAGAAATATCTTAGTGACCCGACCCACGTGTTAGATTTCAGCTATGTCTAATTGGACAATGATTTGACTTATGAGGAGGAGCCGGTAGACATTTTAAACCGGCAGGTTTGTCAGTTGAGATCAAAGAGTTACCCTTCAGTTCAAGTGCAGTGGAGAGGTCAGCCTTTCGAGGCGGCTACTTGGGAGTCCGAGTCGGACATGCAGAGTAGATATCCCCACTTGTTTGCTAGTTCAGGTATTTTCCTATGTCCGTTCGAGGACGAACGTTTGTTTTGGAGGTGGAGATTGTGATGACCCAAAGAGTCTATGAATTAAGACTTCATTCCAGGCATATTAGACTTGAAAAGATTAATTTTATTTACCTCGATTTGCGTGAGCAGTCCAGGTGTGAAACCGGAAAGCTTTTATGTGAAAATATGAGAAATAATAATTGTTAGAGTTAAGAATTTGGTTTTAGTTAACTTTGGTTAATATTTTAGTAAACAGACCCAAATCCGTGTTCCGACAGTCCCGGGAGGTCTGTAGTAAAATATGGGACTTGGGCATATGCCTGTAATTGAATTCCGAGGTCCCTAGCTTTAGAAATCAATTTTTGAAGAAAATTATTATGTTGTATTTTAAAGGAAATAAAGAAACGAATTAATGTTTGAACTCGTTGGTATCGGGCCCGTATTTTGGTTCTGTAGCCCGGTACAGGTTTGGCATGATATTAAAGTATTATCTGTGAAATTTGGTAGAAATCGGAGTTCGCTTGACGTGATTCGGACGTCCGGTTGAGGAATAGTGAAATTGAAGTGTTCTTGAAAAAAATAATGAGTTTTAAGGTTAAATTCTTAGTTTTAGGTGTTATTTTTATGATTTGATCGCACGAACAAGTTTGTATGATGTTTTTAGACTTGCGTGTATGTTTGGATTAGATCCCCGAGGGCTCAGTGAGTTTTGGGAAGGCTTGAGAATGTTTTGAACTTATACAAATCTGTTGTAAGTCAGTTTTTGGTGCACTGGTGTGTTCCTCTTCGCGATCGCGAAGTTTCTCCCGCGATCGCGAAGAGTAAATGCACTGGGGTCATTTTTTTCAACGCGAACGCAAAGCACTGGGGGATTACCCTTTGCGAACGCGACCAGGACATCACGAACGCATTGAGTAAGTGGGCCTGGGGGAGGGAGCTCAATTTTGTTCTACGCGAACGCGACCATTGGGCCGCGATCGCGGTGGTGTCTGGTCGCTAAGCTTTGCGAACGCGTCCTCACCTCTGCGAATGCAACAGGCCCATTGCGAACGCGATGAAGGCATGTCAGGCGACTTAAAAGATAACCAACTCGGGCAGCAGCCATTTTGTTTTCCATATTTTCGAACTAAAAAGACCTAGAGGCGATTTTCAAACCACTAGTTCATCCTCAAAGTGTTGGTAAACGATTCTAAACTATTCTCTTTCGATTACCCACTACTTTTCATCACTTTTCAATCAAAAATCGAGGGTTTCATGGTAGAAATTGGGGGTTTGGGTAGAATTAGAGAATTTTATAAAAATTAAATTTTGACCTCGAATTGGGGTCAAATTTAGAAACTAATTACATAATCGGATCGGGGGTGAATGAGTAAACGGAATTTGGTCTGAACCCCGAGTTTGGACAGAGGGGGCTCGGAGTCGGTTTTTAACTTTTTTTGAGATAACTTAGTAAAGTTAGTTCCTTTAACACTAATTAATGATATTGAACTAATTATGATTAGATACGAGTGTGTTGGAGGCGAATTCAGAAGGAAAAGTTGTAATTGAGTAGTGAGTGGCCTGCGGAATCGAGGTAAGTGTTGTGTCTAACCTTAGCTTGAGGGAATAGGTATTTTGTGACTACTTGCTTCTTGTTTTGTTGCTAAATACAATGTATAGGTGATGTGACGAGTACCTATACGGTGTGGTCAGGGCATAACATGAAAGTGAAAGTTAATTCTTGATATTTTGGTTGTTTTAAAGTCTATCATCTATGATTTTTGTTGCTATTGAAATATTGGAAGGTTAGTATCAGGTTCGACCGAGATGGATAATATTGTGAACATTGAGTTGATATTGAAATATTAAATGGTGATAGCAATTATGATGAAATGCTGATTTCTTGTGAAATTCCTCTTTATATGTTATTGATGATTTATTTATATTGTGAGGAAGAGTGTAAAGCCCGAAGGGTGATGCCGTTCATGATTTATTTATGTTATGAGGAAGAGTGTAAAGTACGAAGGGTGATGTTGTGCATGATTTATTTATATTGCGAGGAAGATAGTAAAGCACGAAGGGTGATGTCGTGCATTCTTAATTATAATCTGGTGAGGATGAGAGTAAAAGCACGAAGAGTGATGTCGTGTATCCTATTTATTATTTGGTGAGGCTGAGAGTAAAAGCACGAAGGGTGATGCCGTGCAGTTTCCTTTTTATTTTTTATTTTTAAAATTATTATTGATCACTGTCTAATTTTGTCTTATTGTTTTCCTCACTCCTTATGTTAAAAATTCCCCATCGCATGCTCCCTTCCCATTTTTTGCTGCTTTTAATTCCTTAATTGTTGTTATTTCTGCTAGCATGATTATATATGTCCAGGTTTTTATGTGGTGTCCTGTCCTAGCCTCGTCACTACTTCGCCGAGGTTAGGCTCGACACTTACCAGTACATGGGGTCGGTTGTACTGATAATGCACTCTGCACTTCTTGTGCATATCCAGGTTTAGGCCCGAGCCGAGTTCGAGCTAGAGCTGATACTATTCGCACGGAGACACAACGTAGATCTGCTGGCGTCGGGACCTGGAGTCTTCTCTACATTATTTAGATTATAGTTGTAATTGATTCAAATTAGTCATGCATTATTTCTTGAGCCAATTACTTGTAGTATTCTTTAGTAGTTCGTGAATTTTGACTCCAAACCCTGGGTAGCTAGATATTATAATTAGCTTTGAGTTTCGTTTTATTATTTCTCACACTATTAGGTATTCATTTATTTGATAATTTTATATTAGTGTTATAATTTAATATTTTTAAATGTTGAATCCCTCTAATATTTGCTTGCCTAGAAAGTGTGGTGTTAGGCGCCATCACGATCCCGAGGATTGGGAATTTGGGTCGTGACAACTTAATGGGAGGATTTGGATGCTATGGGATCTTAAATTTTATGATATAACAGTGCTAGATCAATCTGCTCAAATAATGCATTGTAGAGTAGCTGGAAGAAAGAAACCAATGAATTGCTTCATGACAGTAATTTATGGATTCAACACCAATGAAAAAAGGAAACCATTATGGCAACAACTGCAGGACTTAGCACCACAAAGCACTATACCATGGATTATCTGGGGAGACTTCAACTCTGTCTTAACAATTCAAGATAGGATTTATGGTAATCCAGTTACAAGGAATGAAGTGCAAGATTTCTCAGATTGTATGCAGGTGTTAAACTTGAAGGAGTTGCCTTGGAAGGGGGATTACACACTTGGTCAAACAAGCAACAAGGGGCGGATAGAGTCTATAGCAAGATTGATAGAGCTATAGGAAAATGATGATTGGATGCAGACTTATGGGTACATGGAGGTAGAATACAGACTCCCATTCATATCAAATCATGTTCCAATGGTAATAACAATGAGGAGAACAGAACCAAGTGGTAAGATTCCCTTGAGATTTTTCAATGTATGGGTTGATCATCCAAATTTCATGACACTGGTAGAAGAGGTATGGAAAGAGCACTGCAATCCAGATCCTATGAAGAATGTTTGGCACACGCTAAAGGCTCTAAGACCTTTACTGAAGCAATTTAACAACACAGAGTTTAGGGGGGTATCAAGGAAATATTGGAACAAACAAGGAACTTGTTGCAGTGGATACAATATAAAATGTCAACTTGTTACTCCGATGAACTGGTTGCTGAGGAGAAACACTTGTTAGAGAAGCTGGAAAAATAGTCATTAATAGAAGAAAGCACCCTTCAACAGAAAGCTCGAGCAAAGTGGATAAGATTAGGAGATGCAACTTCAAAGTATTTATCAATTATTAAGGAAAGAAGACAAAGAAAAGTCATCACAGAACAAGTAAAGGTTTTGGAGATAGAACAACATACCAACAACAGATCCAAGAAGAGATCATTACTTTTTACAAATCCCTGATAGGATCAACTGCAAACCAATTATCTGCAGTAAAAAAACAGGTGATGAAGAATGGACCAATGCTCAATCATATGCAACAGACCAGTCTATGTGCTGAAGTTACAGATCAAGAAATATATGAAGGACTGTGTGCTATTGGAGATGATAAAGAATCAGGAGTAGATGGATATAATGCTTTGTTCTTCAAAACAGCTTGGCCCCTTCTAAGCTCAGAAATATGCCAAGCAGTTAAGTAATTCTTTCAAACAGGGAAGTTATACAGAGCAATCAACTATACAACTATCACAATACTCCCTAAAGTTCCTAACCCTTCAAGCATCAAAGAATACATGCCAATAGCCTGTTGTACAGTATTATATGAACTCATTGCCAAGGTATTAGCCAACAGAATTAAGAAAGTCATTGCTTCGATTATCTCAAATACACAGGCAGGATTCATCCCAGGTATAAAGGTGGCTGACAATGTATTGTTTGCTCATTAATTGGTCAAGGCTTATTCAAGGAAGAACATTTCACCAAGATATCTCATCAAAGTGGATATTCAAAAGGCCTATGACACAGTGGATTGGAGATATCTTCATCAAATGCTGGAAGGACTGGGCTTCCCAAACAAATTCACTAAATGGATTATGGAATGTGTGACAACAGTCAACTACACTATACTCATCAATGGAGAAACAACTAAACTATTTGACGCAGCTAGAGGATTGAGACAAGGGGACCCAATGTCCCCTTTTTTGTTTGCTATAGCAATGGAGTACTTAAGCCTAAACATGAAGACTTTGAAGCAGGAAAAAACATTTCATTATCATCCTATGTGTTCAAGGCTGGATGTAACTCACTTGAGTTTTGCGGATGATCTCTTACTTTTTGTAAGAGAAGATGCTACATTTGCAGCACTGATGCATGACATATTTCATACCTTCTCAACAGCATCTGGGCTTAAACCTAACCTAGCCAAAATCTCTATTTACTATGGAGGAGTTAGCCTGGAGGTTCAGCAAGAGATACAACAAAAGCTTGGATATAGTCAAGGTTCCCTCCCTTTCAGATATCTGGGCATATCACTTGACACAAAGAAGCTCTCAGTAATGCAATGGCAACCACTTATTGATAAAATAGTTGCTAGAATATCATCTTGGACAGCAAAGAAACTATCATATGCAGGGAGAATCCAATTGGTGCAACATGTACTCTTTGGTATTCAAGTTTATTGGGCACAAATATTCATCATCCCAGCTAAAGTTGTTAAAACAATAGAGGCCTACTGCAGAAGCTATGTGTGGTCAGGGGAGAATACAATTACTAAAAAGCTTTAGTGTCATGGGATAAGATGTGTGCACCTAGAGAAACAGGGGGACTCAACTTGATTAATCTGGCATTATGGAACAAGGCAGCAATCACAAAAGCATCCTGGGAGTTGGCAAAGAAGAAAGATAAGACGTGGATCAAATGGATCCATACCTACTACATCAAGGATCAAATCTTTGCCAACATGGAAGCACCAAAGCAGGCATCTTGGATGATAAGGAAAATATTTGGAGAAAGAGGTAATATGGATAGCATCAGCAAAAGCCAAGTTAATCAAAGGACATTAATCAAGCAGGTTTAACTGAAATTGTTAGGAGAGCTGCCTAAAGTCACATGGAAAGTCTTAATGTATCAACATCAAGCGCAAAAAAAAGCAACTTTCATAATGTGGTTTCAACTACATGGAAGATTTCTCACTGCTGACAGATTGAAGAACTGAAGAATACAAGTGGATGATACATGTTACTTTTGCAAACGAGCACCTGAAACAAGGGATCATTCCATTGTATCATGTCTTCACGAAAATAGCATTTTCTGAACCATATGCCTCTCTTTCCTTCGCACCCTGATTTACAAAAATAGCCACTGGGCTAGCTTTGCAAATCGATTTCAAATCATGAAATCAACCAACACAAGAAAAACAACAAATCAAGTGAGTATGTAACTCTGTTACTGCCACCTTAAGTAGGAATAACCAGCTTCTAAAAGGTGAACAATCACTTATATATAAATCAAAATACTCGAAATTCGATAAGACTAAAACAGAGAATAACAAAATGATCCAGAATCCATCCATAAACACATCAGATAACACAAATTCCACGTCTACATAACAGAAACTAGTCCTAAAGGTGAGAAACAACAATTTCACAAAAATATGGTTAGTATACATCTACATGAGACAAGGAACTTAACATAAAAGATTATGATTTGAACTTAGTTTGTATATTTTGATATCAAAACTAACAGAGAAAGACCATTATAAGCAGAAACAGTGGTGAACCCATGAAATCAATACATAATTATAACATGAGCACCAAACCCTTCATTTATAGAACAAGAACAAAAGAAACTACATGTAAAGTTTGGCTTACCTAACATCAGAAATAACAACAGTGAACTAAAGGAGTTGAAACTTCAGTGTTGTAGATAACTCAACCACAACAGCGAAGAAACAACAGCAATAACCGTGAATCTTATTTTACCTCATCAAGTTTTGAAACCTAGAATCTTGTGGTAGAAGATTTAAACTAAGAGAAAACAGTCTTCATCCATATTTTAAATTTTTAAAAAAAAATCAAAAATCAAATTGCAGAGAGTTTTCCTATGGAGAATCAGTGAGTGTTTGTGAGTAAAATATGCAGGAATTAGGATGTATTTTTCGTGTGTGTGTGAGAAATGTAGGGTCTCTTTTATAGAGTGTGAGAGTGCAAGATAAAAGAGAGAGAGGGAATCTGCTAGCATTCCCTTAAAATCAGGAAATTGGCATATTTCAAAATAGAGAAATGGACAGTTGTCCATTTTTTCAGCATCTTTTATCAACAACTGTGGACAATTGTCCCTTTCTAGAAGCTTCTTTCATTTTCCAGATATTCCTCTTTTCTAAAAACACTTCAAAGACCCTCCTAAATTCTTTTATTTCAGTTAACTCCAATAAGTTCCTAATTATTTACAAAATAGGACAACCAAAACAGAGTAAAGACCCAAAAAGATGAAAAGATGCAGCAAATTATGCAATTTAAAAAAACTAAACAGGAAAATTCAATAGACAAAAATGTTTCAACAATCTAATACATCATGCAATTAAACCAAATCAGAAATAGTTAAATCAAAACAACACGTAATTTAAAACAAGAAAATCTAAACTAATAATTCAACTATCAAAAAATTAATAATAATAAAGAATAACGGGATGAATAAATGCAAAAATATAGACATTCAAGTGTATACCTTCTCATTAATCCGGACCAAAAGAGAAATCCAATTTCAGTCGAAATAAGGTGAATTGGCTGATGTCGGCTCTCATTGAAAACTACTGGAAACGACATCAATCGACAAATCTTGATAAGATCTGTCAAAGGGTGTCGATTCCTGCAATTTACTATCATGAGCCCACAGAGCTAGGGTTTAGTGAGGAGGTGTGACAACATATTGAAGATGAGAGGAGAACATAGATTATATGGTGTAAATTTAGGTGGATTTGGAGGGGTGGCCGCCAGCAGGGTGTAAGGGATTTGGGGCGGCTAGGGTTAGGAGGGTTGGAGAATATGAAGAGAAATGAGGGGTTCCTAAGGGTTTGGGCAGGGGGGTGTTCGGACAGCTATAAGGGGGAAATGGGTTAGTTGGGAGACGTTCGATCAAGGGAAATCAATGGCTGGGATTGCCAAAACGGCATCGTTTTGGTTGAGAGAGGGATGGACCGGACTCTGGGGAAGACTGGGTTGGGGCGAATTGCATTTTGAGGGGAATTAAGGCCTAGAACTTGCTTTGGCCCAATTTCGGGACCAAACAAACCTCTTCTTTCCTTTTTTTCCCTTTTTCTTGATTATAAATCCTAATAAAATGAATTTAAACTTATTTAAGTCCTAAATCAATCTAATTTGTAGAAATAAACTTAATTATGTATTTTTCCCATTTAAATAATTAATTAGATTAAAGCTAACGAAAGGAAATTTGTGATGACCCAAAGGGGAATCTTATGATTTGAGACACCATTCCGGGCTCATTAACCTTAAAATATCATTTTCATCCACCTCGATTTGCGTGCGAAGTCCGAGCGTGAACCCGGAAAGCCTTTATGTGAAATTATATGAAATAATAATTATTGAGAGTTAAAATTTATTTTTAGTTGACTTTGGTCAACGTTTTGAGTAAACGGACTCAAACCCATGTTTCGGCTGTCCCGGGAGGTTCGTAGTAAAATATGGGACTTGGACGTGTGCTCGAAATTGAATTCCGAGGTCCCTAGCCTGAGAAATAAATTTTTGATGAAAATAGTTACATTGAAATTTAAAGGAATTAAAGAAATGAATTAATGTTGGAACTCGTTGATATCGGGCCCGTATTTTGGTTCCAGAGTCCGGTACAAGTTTATTATAACATATATGTCATGTCTGTGAAATTTGGTGGAAATCGGAGTTTATTTGACGTTATTCGGACGTCCGATTGAGAAGATAGTGAATTTGAAATTTTCTTGAGGAATTCGTGAGTTTTGATGCTAAATCCGTATTTTTAGGTTAAATTTTAGCGATTTGATCGCACGAGAAAGTCTGTAGGATCATTTTAGACTTTTGTGCATGTTTGGTTTGGAGCCCCAAGGGCTCGAGTGAGTTTCGCGTAGGCTTCAAGATGTTTTGAACTTATAGAAAACTATTGTTTTGCTGTTGCTGGTGCGCTGTGATTTTGTTCTTCGTGGTCGCGAAGCCTCTCTTGCGGGCGCGAAGTATAAACCACGGTGAAGGAAAATTTCTTCTTCGCGAACGTGAAGCACTGGGGGGAGTACCCTTCGTGAACGCAATGACTTTAATGGACCTGGGGGAGGGGAGTCACATTTCCTCTACGTGAACGCGACCACCTAGTCGCGAACGCGATGGTCAAATGAGAAAAGCTTCACGAATGCGAGCAACCCATCGCGAACGCATAGGCCTTCTGTCGTAAAGTTTCGCGAACGCAACAAGCCCTTCGCGAACACGAATAAGACATGTCCAGCGACATAAAGACAGAACCTAACACGGGATGAAGCCATTCTTCCATCTTTTCAAAACCAAGAATACCTAGAGACGATTTTCAAGAGACAAGTTCTTCCCCAAAGTATTCGAGTGGGTTGGAGGTGAATTCTAAAGGAAAAGATGTACTTGAGCAGTGAGTGTTCTGCGAAATCGAGGTAAGTTTTTGGTCTAACTTCGACTTGAAGGATTAGAAATCCCCAACCTAATTGCTATGTGTGAATTCATGTGTGTGGCGTATAGGTAAGGTGACGAGTACCTATGCGCGGCCAAATTACTTGTTTAGACTGTTCCCTTCCCCATTCCCAATCTATTATCGTCATGCCTTAATTGTTTCATGCTTATTGAACTCTTTTATGTCTAATTGCTTCCTGACAGCTGTTGTTACTTATTTGCAATATATTTTGTTCTTTGTGGTTTCACTTTGTTACATTGTTGGTTTAAGCTGGCTTGCCGGTGATTCATAACATAAGTTGGTTGGTCTCGCTGTGTAGTATTAACTAGTGAAGTTTCTTAATGGTACATCTTTCGGGTTGCATTGGTTGAGACATAAAAATGGCGAAGGACTTTGATTTAAATTGTGAGACACTTATTATTATTGTGTGATTGGTACTGATATGGCGGGATGGGGTTGCGCTCCGCAACAGGAGGAATACGGGTGGTATATTGAGGAGGAATAAGGGTGAACTGCGATTGTCTGGTGGGATCGGGTTGCACGCAGCAACAAGGAGTAATAAAGGTGGACAGGTGGGATCAGGTTGCACGCCGCAATAGGAGGAATAAGGGTGATATATATTGAGGAGTAATAAAGGTGGACAGGTGGGATCGGGTTGCACGCCGCAATAAGGATTAATAAGGGAGAATGTTTATGTTGTTACTGGTTATATGATGGGGTCGGAATGCACACTGCTTTATTGTGTTGTTTTCATTTTCTGTTCTTACCGTGATTTAAATTTGTAACATGGAAATTCTCGTAAGGATTGGTTATAGCTGAGATCTTAAAAGATAGTTGGGTTACTTATTTATTTACTGCAAGTTACAATTTCATTTAGTTTAGTATTTCCTTTTTGTTTTATTAAACATTGTATACAAGTTATATTATAAATGTCCCGTTGTTGAGGTTAGGCTCGGCACTTACCAGTACATGGGGTCGGTTGTACTGATAATGCACTTTGCACTTCTTGTGCAGATCCAGGTTCAGGTCAGAGTTGAGTTGGAGTAATAGCTGATACTTTCGCACGGAGACACGAGGTAGATCTGCTGACATCCGCAGATTCCTGGAGTCTTCTCCTTAATATTCATTTGCTGTTTTACTTAGTTCAAAACAGTTATATACTATTTCTTTGAGCCAAATACTTGTAGTAAACTCTTAGTAGTTCGTGAATTGTGACTCCAAATCCTGGGTAGCTAGATATTAGCATTATTTTCGTGATATCATTTTATTACTTCATACCTTATTTTGGTATCGTTTATTGGATATTATTAGACTTCGTTTTGTGTTTTAATTGTTTTAAATGTTGAAATATCTAATGTTGTCTTGCCTAGAAATTCGGGTCGTGACAAGTTGGTATCAGAGCTCTAGGTTGCCTAGGTCTCACAATTCATGAACAAGCTTAGTAGAGTCTGAGGGATCAGTACGGAGACGTCTGTACTTATCTCCCAGAGGCTATAAAGTTAGGAACAATTTCACTTCTATTCTACTCTATCGGGTGAATTTATTCTATCATTGATGATTGAAGTCGTCTATTCTTGTTCTATCGCAAATCTCGACAACACGCAATGCGTCTACAACCGGACAAGAAAGGGAGCCTCAATGACAACTACTATTAGGGGAAGAGGCAGAGGCAGAGCTCAGTCTAGAGCTCGAACATCACCACCTATTGTAGAGCCTCAAGTGGATCTAGAAGCGGAGGTTCTAGCTCAGTCGGTACATGTTGGACCAGTTCAAGTTCTAGAAGGATTCATAGCTACTCCAGTGTTGCAGGACGCACTAGTCCGTTTATTGAGGTTGGGCAAGTTTACCAAACTATTTCCACTCCATTTCAGTGGTACATCTTTTGAGGACCCACATGATTTTCTTGACCGCTGCTATGAAGTATAGCAGACCATGGGAATAGTTGAAAGCAATGAGGTTGATTTATATGATCTGTGATGTTTAACATTGTGGATTATCAGACATTGTGACCTATGACTTCGTGCCAAGTAGGGAAGTCCACTATCAAGGAATAGATTTCGGGGTCATGTGTTATATCGGTTTTGGCCTGAAATGTATAAGGCCTGAGATTTTGAAAGAGATAAAGCTGGGACTTGCGGTATGTTTGCCTCTTTAATAACCCTATACCTCTGTACCAAAGGAGTTATATAAACAATTTGAATCTACAGAAGGTCTACTCAGCGTGGAAGTCGCGGTTGCGGATTTTGGGGTGCTTTAGAGGGAGTACAGTGGTTGACGAGCTTCTAAACTATGTGGTTTGTGCCAAGATTTATCTGTTTAGAGCTCTACTTTTGTGGTCATTATGCATCAATAGGGATAAGAGTTACCCCAAAAAATAACGAAAAGTATATGAATAAATGGGGTAGCTCAGCAGTATTGAGTCAACATAGTAAAAGAAGAAATTGACCGTTGGTGTTTGTGGCAAGCCTACAAAGTGGATGACCAGCCATTGGAACACCAACTACTTGGCTCAGTTCTCATAAATTCTTTTGAAAGAGTTTATTTCTCAGACTCTCCATAATGCATGGCGCATAGGGTTTGAACGGTTGTGTCAGGTCACCATGACAGTATCCGAATATGCCATCAGGTTCGATACGTTAGCCCGTCATACTCCTACTTCGGTTCATATATCCAGAGAGAGTCCACAGACTCATTAAAGGACTCAATTATGATCGTAAAATTTTGTATGACTCAAGGCAGGTTGATACTTCATTTCGGCTAGTGGTAGAAATTGCTAGATGTTAGAGCGTGTCCGGGATGAGGAAAAGAGAAAGGTAAGGATACTAAGAGGTTTCGAGGTTCTAAAAGATTCAGTGGATTCTACTCTGCAACAACAAATTATTATGGCCCGGGCTCGGGCAATCGGCCAGCCCAGTCCATATATCTGATTACATGGAGTGCTCCGATGAGTTCTTTTAATTCACCACCGCTACGAGATTCCTACAACGGTTATTCCAGTTATTTGGCATAAACTCGGTATGAGCAGCCGAACCTACAAAATGGGTTGCTATGAATGTGGCGATACTATGGACATCCTGAGAAAATTGTCCTAGACTTGGGAGGACATATTTCATTAGAGCAATAAGGCTACATGCCTCATTGCAATTACAACTCAACTTACATGACCAGCTGGGGGAAGGGGTCAGAATGTCGAAGGTGGAGGTCAGAATTCTAGAGGTGGAGACCCAGCCTATTGATATATTTTCTATGGTATGGCTGAGATCACTACACCAGATGGTGTCATTACAAGTACAATCTCTAGTTATTATAAAGTGACAATTTCCTTAACTTGATTCGGTTATGAGTATCTAGGAAAGTCCTCCTAATATGCTCCACTCATGGGTGAGCTTCGTAGCCCTGAAATCTACTTACGTGAATACTCATATTGGGAGATTCTATGGAGATAACTATGTCTATCATTACATGTTATAATTTTGTTTAACGGAAAATATTTAAAAGAAGAAAATGGAATGTTTCGATTGGCACGATGTGCATATTACTTGTGATTCAGAACTGAGGCGAGATCCTTGCATTTTAATATGATTTGATATGTTTAAATCGGGCTACGAGTCACGGTGGAAGTTATATAAGGACGAGATCCTTGTGATGAAAATTCTTATGTTTAAATTCTCCCTTGTGAAATTACAATTTGTACTATAGTACTAATAGGGAGTCATGCCTGTTAGGTTTATTTGAAATTTTTTGTATAAAATTATATGTGCATAGTTTGCCAAATTCGTGTTATAACTATTGAGCTTTAACCTACGAGGTAGGTGCCCGCCCATGTGGCGTTAAATGAGACACGTTAATTCGGGTAAATAATTATGAGTTCTTCATGCATCGCATCTCGTTATCAGTATTGTGAAGGTTTGAAAGGAGATTATTGTTAATGTGAAGTTATTTGATGATTCTGTCTATTAAGATCGTATTGAGCCAAAAGGGTTTTCCATTAAAATGGTTGGACGAGTGCGAGGCGAGCTTTCAAAAGGTCAAGACAACCTTGACTTCAACACTGGTGTTGGTGTTACCATCAGGTTCATGGTCTTTCATGGTATATTGTGATGCCTCCCGTGTTGTGGCTCATAGCACTATTGATGCAGGAGGGTAGGGTGATTGCATATGCGTCTCGGTAGTTGAAGGTTCATGAGAAGAATTATCTTGTCCATGACTTAGAGTTGGAAACCATTGTTCCCGCATTGAAGATTTGGAGGCACTATCTCTATGGTGTGTTGTGTGAGGTGTTCACGAATCATCGCAACCTTCAGTACTTGATCAAGCAAAAAGATCTTAATTTGAGGCAGAGGAGATGGTTAGAGTTATTGAAAGACTATGATGTCACTATATTGTATCATCCGGGAAAGGCCAATGTGGTGGCCGATGCATTGAGTAGGAAGGAAGTGAGTATGGGAAGCCTGGCATTCATTCCAGTCAGTGAGAGACCGTTAGCTTCATACATCCAGACCTTGGCTAATCAGTTCGTGAGGTTAGATATTTCAAAGCCCAACCGTGTTTTAGCTTTTACAATCGCTCGGTATTCCTTATTCGAACGTATCATAGACCGACATGATGATGACCCGCATTTGATTGTCCTTAGGGACACAGTTCGGCACGGTGGTGCCAAGAAGGTTACAGTTGGAGATGACATTGTTTTGAGGATGTAGGGTCGAGTGTGTGTGCCTAATATTGATGGGCTTCGTGAT
Organism: Nicotiana undulata; assembly: GCA_005239495.1. Classification (NCBI taxonomy): domain Eukaryota; kingdom Viridiplantae; phylum Streptophyta; class Magnoliopsida; order Solanales; family Solanaceae; genus Nicotiana; species Nicotiana undulata. The sequence continues at coordinate 56,862 of ML293581.1, read as the reverse complement.
TTGATCCTTGAGGAGGCTCACAATTCTAAGTATTCTATTACCCGGGTCCTACCAAGATTTACCAGGACCTGCGACATCATTATTGGTGGAGGAAAATGAAAAAGTATATGTAGCTCAGTGTCTAAATTGTCACCAATTTAAGTACGAGCATCATAGACCCGGTGGTTTACTTCAAAAGTTAGAATTTCCTGAGTGGAAGTGGAAGCGTATCACTATGGAGTTCGTTGTTGGACTCCCACAGACTCAGAGGAAGTTCGACGTTGTTTGGCTTATTGTGGATAGGCTGACTAAATCAGCACATTTCATTCTGGTGGCAAGTACTTATACCTCGGAGCGGTTGGTAGACATATATATTCGGGAGATTGTTCGGCTTCACGGGGTGCCCCTGTTTCATTTTTGATCGAGGTATGCAGTTTACCTCGCACTTTTGGAGGGCAGTTCAGCGTGAGTTGGGTACACGACTTGAGATGAGCACAACATTCCATCCTAAGACGGATGGGCAGTCCGAGCGTACTATTCAGATCTAGGAGGATATGCCACGCGCCTGGGTTATTGACTTTGGATGTTCATGGGATCAGTTCGTGCCGTCAACTGAGTTTGCCTACAATAATAGCTACCAGTCAAGCATTCAGATGGATCCCTATGAGGCATTATATGGTAGACGATGCAGCTCACCAGTTGGATGGTTTGAGCCGGGAGAGGCTCAATTATTGGGTACAGACTTAGTTTAGGAGGCCTTGGACAAGGTCAAGATTAAACAGGATCGACTTCGTACAGCTCAGTCCAGGCAAGAGAGTTATGCCGACCGTAAAGTTCTTGATGTGGCGTCCATGGTCGGAGAGAGGGTATTACTTCGGGTATCGCTCATGAAGGGTGTTATGAGATTTGGGAAGAAGGGCAAGTTGAGCCCTAGCTATATCGGACCATTCGAGATTCTCGAGAGAGTGGGGGGAGGTAACTTATAGACTTGCGTTGCCTCCAAGTTTATCCTCAGTTAATCCAGTATTCAATGTGTCTATGCTCCGGAAATATCATGGTGACCCATCCCACGTGTTAGATTTCAGCCCTGTCCAATTGGACAAGGATTTGACTTATGAGGAGGAGCCGGTAGCCGTTTTAGGCCGATAGGTTCATCAGTTCAGGTCAAAGAGTTACCCTTTAGTTCAAGTGCAGTGGAAAGGTCAACTTGTTGAGACAACTACATGGGAGTCCGAGTCGGACATGCGGAGTAGATATCCACACTTGTTCGCCAGTTCTGGTACTTTTCTATGTCCGTTTGAGGACGAATGTTTGTTTTAGCGATGGAGATTGTGATGACCCAAAGGGTCATCTTATGATTGAGAAACCATTCCGGGCTCATTAGCCTTAAAAATATTATTTTCATCCACCTCGATTTGTGTGCGCAGTCTGTGAATGAATCCGGAAACCTTTATGTGAAAATAAATGAAACAATAATTTTTTAGAGCTAAGATTTATTTTTAGTTGACTTTGGTCAATGTTTTAAGTAAACAGAACCGAACCCGTGCTCCAACGGTTCCGGGAGGTTTAAAATATGGGACTTGGTCATATGCTCGGAATCGAATTCCGAGGTCCCTAGCCCGAGAAATGAATTTTTTATGAAAATTGTTAAACTGAAATTTAAAGGAATTACATAAATGAATTAATGCTTGAACACGTTGGTATCGGGCCGTATTTTGGTTCCGAAGCCCAGTATAGGTTTATTATAACATATAGGTCATGTTTGTGAAATTTGATGAAAAACAGAGTTTAGTTGACGTGATTCAGACGTCTGGTTGAGAAGATAGTGAATTTGAAATGTTCTTGAGGAATTCTTGAGTTTTGATGCTAAATATGTAGTTTTAGGTGTTAATTTAGCTATTTGATTGCAGGATCAAGTCCGTAGGATGTTTTAAGACTTGTGTGCATGTTTGGTTTGGAGCCCCGAAGGCTCGGGTGAGTTTCGGGTAGGCTTCATGATGTTTTGAACTTATAGAAAACTGATGTTTTGCTATTGCTGGTGTGTTGTAAATTTGTGCTTCCTTGTCACGAAGCCTCTCTTGCAATAGCGAAACCAGGGTGAAGGAAAATTTCTTCTTCACGAACGCGAAGCACTGGGGGGAGTACCCTCCGCGAACACGATCAGACTTGTGTACGGCTAAAATCAGGCAGGCCGATTTTATGCTTATTATGACACTCGGTGGCTCACTCACGGAGGATTCCAGGTACGGCTGGACCTCGAGCCCTCATAAAATTCGTCTTCAAGGCATTACGGGCTCCGGGCTGACAGGGCACGAAGATTGAGGTGAACAGCCCTACAACAAAGTACGAATCCGTACTTAGACATTAACTGGCTGAATCAGTCAAGATCTTTGTAATAAATGTCAATGTACTATGTTGGGATTCTCCCTCCTATATAAAAAGGGCTCTAGCCACTTTGTAAACACTTGGTTATTGAATACAAGGCACAAGAACATTCTCTGCTTTAATATCAAAACATTCTCTATTTTTCTTTACTAGCTCATTTACTCACATTTATTGTTTTCCAATACTTGTTCGTCATTTGTAGCTTATCATTGATCATAAATAGCGTATTTCAAATCCTATAAGCCTGTTGTATCTGCATCGATCCACCGGCCCAGGCCCCGAACCTCGGTTTCAAGGACCCTCGAGGTCAATAATGAGCCTTCAACTTAAAGCGCTTTGGTTTGTTCTTTTTTTTACCTTTCTAACTATTTTCACTATACTCTGCCATAACGCACTTAGCTACAATTGTTCAAAAACTGGTATTAAGATAAATAACGTATTTAGAACCACTTAACTAAATATAATTGTAATTACCATTTTCACGGTAAACAGTTTGGCGCCCACCGTGGAACTAAAGATCATAGTGGTTGTTTTAATGCTAGTTCATCGAAAAAACGCAAGTTATCTTTCACACTTTTTCTCGCCCAAGAACCTTTGCTTTCAAGTCGGATGGCAAGACCAACGAATGCATATGAAGGTAGCAGCTCTGAAAACTTCGGGGAGAATGGCATAGCCATCGCAAGTGTCGATACATCGCTGCAAAATCGCAGTGACGCACTCGAGCTAAACCCCGAGGGTACGGACTCAAGCAGGGCCCGACATGACGACACTAGCTCTCACACCGATGGAAGTGCACATAGAGGAGGTCGGTACAGAACGCGAGGGACCGTCGCACAAAGGGAAGAAGGAGCCAACCTCAGTGTAATCTTCGAGATGCTGCAGACACAACAAGCGGCCATCACTCACCTGTTAAACCATCAAAAAAATTCGAGCGAGGGAGCATCAGGATCAACCCTTCGAACATGGTGATTGTCAGAAAGGTCCGGCGATAATGAGCCAGCGACCAACACCGCTATTTTAAGGACACTCAAAGGCCTCGCAAAGAGGATAGAATCAAGGCTCCAGGAGAGATAGCCGAAGTCGTACGGACCAAGATATCAGCCTTATGTCATAATTCGGAAGGACGTCGTGAGGAGCAACGCACCCCAAGCCGAAAAAAGGACGGACCGAGGTAAAAACCCTCCAAGATTGGTGATCAAATCTAGAACCAATAGGCATTCAGAGTCGGCAGAGATGTCCCCGTCATCAAAATACGACTTCGGCGCGGACGCTACAGGTGTTGTAGCGGCTATGAGTAGAATCAAGGACACCAGATGGCCAAAACCCATACTGACAGATCCTTCACGAAGAAACCCTAATTTGGTATGCGGATTTCACGGTGCACACGGCCACAGGACCGAAGATTGCAGGCAGCTCCAGGAGGAAGTAACCCGGTTAATAAGAAAGGGATACCTCCGAGAGTTTGTTGACAGCCGAACCGCGACGCACACTCAGGAAGGAAGAACCCTCTTGAAGGAGCAGAGCCAAGTAAGGAAACTTTGGCCCGACAGGCATCCATCCGAGAATAAGGTACGCAATTCCTTGACTAGCTAAACGACATGAATCCCCCTTGAGGGGGACGGAGCTCCCACGCCAGCTGTCACGTCCTAGGATCCGGAACCTTTTATATATAATTTTACGCATGCTTTAGTAATATGTTTATTCTGATGTCTGTCACTAACGCGCAAATTTTCGGATCAACTAACCATTTATACAGTCAAGTTTGAAGGGCATTGTCGAATCGCTGGCCCGAGTGGGCCTCCGAAATCCCGAATCTGGGCAGATTCGTTGCCAGCCTGCATATGCCCGATCAAAAGGGAGCCCCTGGTAAAAATAAGTATGTTTCCTGGGTCACATGCCCTATTTCCTTGAGCGACCTCGGGTTCAGCATAATCTCGAGGCGACCGATGAATAGCGCAATCGAATCATCTTCAAAAGCCACAAAAATGACTAACAACGAAGCCGAATGCAAGGCTATGACTACAGGTTCAAAGGCGACTGAAGAGCAGGAGATGAGGTCTCCTGGAGAAGCCCGAGCATAGTTTTAACTTCATGGCCACATCGCGGGGGGTAAATCCCGACGTGGAGAGAAAAAAAAATATCCTCAAAGCTCGTCACCAGATAATCGACTCTACTTAAAGTGCTTCGGAAACCATATCGCTCCCGTCACCACGCCCACTCGCGAAGTGGGGGACGATCGTCATCGTCGGACCGTTACCAACGACACCAGGTAAAGCCAGTTTTATTCTGTTTATGACTGACTATTTCTCTAAATGGGTGGAAACATAGGCTTTTGAGAAGTTAAGAGAAAAAGAAGTCATTGACTTCATATGAGACCACATCCTACGCCAGTTCGGGATCCCCTCCGAGATAAGTTGCGATAATGGAAATCAATTCATACGGGGTAAAGTAACAAAGTTCCTCGAGGACCACAAAATCAAAATGATCTTATCGACGCCCTACCATCCATGCGCCAACGGCTAGGCCGAACCCACAAACAAAACCATCATTCAAAACCTGAAGAAGAAGATGGAAAGTGCAAAGGGCAGATGGAGAGAAATGTTGCCCGAAGTCCTGTGGGCATATCAAACCCCTCCCAAGTCAAGCACAGGTGAGACGTCGTTCTTTCTGGTGTATGGGTCCGAAGCTCTAATACCGATCGAAGTAGGGGAACCAAGCGCCAGGTTCCAGCATGCTACGGAGGATTCAAACAATGAGGTCATGGCCGTAGGCCTCGAGTTGCTTGATGAGAAACGACAAAACTTCACTGATCTGGATGGCTTCACAAAAACAAATGATCGAGAGATATTATAACAGGAGAGCAAACCTCCGACACTTTGGAGTCGGGTACATAGTCCTAATAAAGAACACTTTGAACACTCGAAACCCTAATAAGGGGAAGCTCGAACCGAGTTGGGAAGTACCATACCGTGTCCTGGGGGTGATCGGAAAAGGATCATACAAACTCAGCACCTTGGAAGGCGAGCAACTCCCAAGCAATTGGAACATATCCATGATCGAAAGATACTACTGCTAAGGTAATCTTATGACCCCGTCTCTTTTTACTTACCCAATAGCTAATCTCCCGCATGCATCCGACGGAAGACTCCAGAACATCCACTGGTTCCAAAGGGCCCCTGGATCGACAGACACGTTGCACTCTTTTCCTTCGATCGGGTTTTGCTCCCAAAAAAAAGGGTTTTACCGAAAAAGGTTTTTAATGAGGCAACATTTATGCGTCCGTCAGAAAGAACTTATACAAGCATTTGAGGCTTCTCTCTAATCAGTCTCGACCAATGGAAGACACTTCCCCGATGGGGGGGATGCCCCCACAAAACAAGTCGAAGTAAGCCGAAGAGGGGTTTTTGCTAAAAAATAATGTAGTGGGTCAAACGATCGAATGAACCGTACCGGCATAAGGGGATTGAGCCCTCGATGGCAAAAACATATATGCTTGTATCAAATAATGAAAGGAATTTTTTATCATAAAAACATTTTGCAAATTCGTGAAACAGTTATCGTTAGCATCCGACTTATCAAGATCCGAGGTCGTAAGATCCCAAGAGGGTAACCTCGGATATCATTAGCATTTGATTTATCAAGATCCGAGGTCTTAAGATCCCAAGAGGGTAACCTCGGATATCATTAGCATTTGATTTATCAAGATGCGAGGTCGTAAGATCCCACGAGGGTAACCTCGGATATCATTAGCATTCGATTTATCAAGATTCGAGGTCGTAAGATCCTCAAGACGGTAACCTCGGATATGTTTAAAATTGTAAGTCCTACGGGCATGTCAGAAGCCACAAGGCCCCCAAGTGGGAGCATTCAAATAACAAGGCACGGTCCCGACTTAAAAGCCAAGGCCATATATTCGACCTTGTAAGACCCCTAAAAGGCATACCCTCAAATATAGATGCCGAGGATACGATACCCGGGACTAAGGATTACGGCCAAACAAGACGACTTCGATCATGAGCTCCGCCCCAACAGTAGCAAGAGATTCGGGGACGCACGACTATCGCCTTAAAATCAAATCCTTCGAAATTATTTCAGAAATAACCGGTTAAAATCATGATACCTTTAGTGTAAGCAAGAGTTTCGAACATTTTCATGTCGGCTCGTATAAAAGAGTTTCGAACATTTTCATGTTGGCTCGTACAAAAGAGTTTCGAACATTTTCATGTCGGCTCATATAAAATAGTTTCAAACATTTTCATGTCGGCTCGTACAAAAGGGTTTCGAATATTTTCATGTCGGCTCGTAAGAAAGAGTTTTTTCCGTTCATCATAATGACTTGTAATCGAGGTCCTTTTGGACAGTCGAAGAGACAGATGAACGCAAAAAAACTTTAAGTGAATCTTTAAGCAGTGAAAAAATATAGCCATACTAAAACTCGCGTAAGAGCCTTAAATCCAGCGCAGAAAGGCCTACCGGCTAACTCAAAAACCAATAGGGTCGACTCTCTAGAGCTGTCACCCAGCTCGGGGACTGAGCCCAAAATGGTCAACTAAAGTCGTGTAAAGGGCCCTAATGCCAGCGTGAAAAAGCCTCATGGCTAACTCGAAGCTTAAAGGCCAATAAACTCAGTTAACGGTCCGGTCCAAGGATCAAGGCCGGAACAATTTACATTAAAGCCTAAAACCAAACACACAGGCCGACATCGTGAAACCCACGGGTTAGTTAAATGTCACATCGGGCTGGCCCAAGGCTCGACTCAGGGACTGAAACCCGAAGGGTCAAATTCATTGGGTGCAGCAACCTGGTCGGCATTACAATTCGGCAAAAACGAAGAAGGGAAAAAGCAGAAACAACGGAAGACAGAAGATGAGAGTCTTATTACATACACGGGAAAATTAAAAGAACATATTTACAAGACCCATGTCCTAAACTCGTATAGAGAAGAAACAAACACAACCCTGACCCGCCGTCAGAACCATGTCTTCAAGAAACTTCCTAGGAGGTCACGCCCTCGGCGATCCTAGTTTCGGCCACAGGGTCTCCAATAACTTCCTCACCCTTGGGGACTTCTCCTCCATCGCCACCATTTTACGAGCCATCGCTTGATTCACTCTCAAAGGTAATCAGGGCAGCAGCCTCTTTTTCCAAGAGCTTCACGCTCTTGATCTCATCAATCAGATCGATGCCCCCGACGCAAACATTGTCGAGGGCCTGCCTCAGAGATTTCACGCAAGCATGATCCATAGCTCGGGCCAGTTGTAAGTCGGACCCTTTAGATACCTTCTTAGCATAATCATTTGCCGCATCGGCATCCTCTTTATACGAAGAAACAAGTGCCTTGGCTTCAACTCTAGCTTTGAATAGCGCGGTGACCGATTCGGCAAGACAATCTTTATATCCATCGCACTCCACCCTGGATTCATGGAGTTGACGGTCGAACAAGGTCAATTTTCCTTCGAGAGAGCTTCTCTCAACAATTATCTCACTTACATGCCACTGTAGTTTGAGAATCTCGACGCCCTGGGCTCGGACCTCCTCCTTCAACAAGGCATCTTTCTTCTCAAACTGAAAAGATACAACCCAAGATGAGTCATGACTCCATAATAAGGTAGACGTGCGGGCGGAAACAGGGAGAAAATATGGTACTTGATTAATGAGGCAAGCCCTCTCTCTGGACTTCACCTCCAAACAAGCCCGAAGATTGCGGAGCTCGTTTTCTTTCTCATCAAGGCGACCTCTGAGCTCGCAAACCACCAAAGTGAGCTTCCTGCACTCACCCTCATAAAAAGCTGACTCGGCTTGAGATTTGGCGAAGGTTTGGTCACAAAACGCCTTGGCTTGAAGGTACGAACGAAGAAAAATGAAGAAGTATAAAGGCCAAAATATCCAGTGTAATTTGCGAAAAGATACATGTTTACAAAGTCTGTCAAGCTCGCAGAAAATATGCGACTTGTTGGGTTCGGGATCCCCTACATCATCGGCATGCGGCCTTTCAATCACGCCCCCGCCGAACGCTCCCGCACCAAGGAGCTCTTAGTTTGGGACATCATGTGTTTGTTCCCGAGGAAAAAGCAGCTCTGGAGGGGAGTCACTTACATCAATTGTCCAAAATAAAGGAAATGGGGTCTTCCCTCGCCCTCGATGAACATCGGAACAGGACACTTACGGCCCTGCAACCAAATGTGTATCAACTAAGGGGGGGATCCCTGCTAACCTTCGGATAAGGAACATCATCTGTTTCACCACTGACGGGCCTCTCGGCTCCGCATTGGGTAGCTGCTACATCGAAAATCGGCCTGGACACCTCTGGCTCGGCGGCTTCAGGATTAACAAGACGCAAAGCAACCAGGCTTTCTCCTCCCACAGGCACAGCCTCGGAATAAGCTTTTTCCCCACTAACGACTCATGTACTTCCGCAGATCTCAGGGGTCAAAGCTACCGAGCCAACCAAAGGTTCATCCGCCTTGGTTTTCATCGATTTCAAAGAATCAGCCGGAGAATTGTTCTTTCTCTTCTCCCCTTTGGCAGACTTCGGGATAACCACCTCTTCGGGCGGCGCTTCCCTCATCGTGGAACTTTCCCCCAAACCTGTGCAAATGAAAAGCGTAATTTGCAGGGTGCAAAAATCTTATCATTAGTACCCTCCCCGAAGGAACACACTTACAGCCAAAAAAGCCTACCATGATTCTTCGCCTCCCATCGACCCACTGACAAATCGCGCCACACACGCTTAGCATATGGGCAGGCTGAATCTAGTTGAGGAACCCAGATTGAGAGACTTCTGACTGAACCGGGGTACACAACAATGGCTGCAGCGATTATAGAAAACATTGCATAAGATAATTAAGCCACAGGAAAAAGAATGACGTCTAGTGGGTATGCGCACTTACGTTTCATTTTCCACTTCTCTAGAAATGGCATCATTTCTTTCAGAATCAAACCTGCAGTCCTGATGCGGACAAAATGGCTCATCCACCCTCTGTCCCTAACTTCATCAGTACAGGCAAAAAAAGGCCTTCGAGGCTCGACTCTGAAGTTTGATCAGACCACCTCGATAAAGTCGGAGGCTGTACATTGTGATCAAGTGGTCGAGGGTAAAAGGAATTCCCTCAACCATGTTAACAAGATGCCTAGTCATATATATAATGCGCTAGAACGACAGATGTATCCGACCAAGGGTTACCTGATATCGATCGCAGAAGTCTAGAATGAAGGGGTCTATTTTGGGTGAAGAAGGTCCCACCGGCCCAAGAGTGAATGGGTAAGTGTACACGCTGAGAAAGCCAGCTTCATGTGTAGTAATATCTTCCTCGCGGGAAGGGATCTTCACCAGCGTTGAACTTCTCCACCGGCAATCCATTTCTACTTTCCCAGTATCGGAGATCAAGCTGATATATTGGGACATTGGCTCACACTGCCCCGGCCTCGAAGGGGGTCTGTCAATTTTGAAATCAGAAGTTATCACACAAGCTCCGGGGACGCAATCTTCAAGGCAAGGGGATTCTGTCTTTTTCTCATTTGATTGTCGAGAAGGAGAGGAAGTTTCGTCGGCCCGAGGAACGCAGGAGGAGGTCTGTGCCATATCTTTCTTCTTGGGAACCAAAAAGGAAGAGAGTATATGAGTTCGAAGAAGGAACCCTAAGTAGGGATAAATTTTTAAGGACCTAAGGGAACTGCGAGAGAAAGAGGGGAAATGAGGGAGTATTTATAGAAAAAACCTTCACGTATGTTAGAGGAAATCAGGGGGAGATAGTCGTCGTAATCAATACAAAAAATTTCTAATAGCCGTACGGACACGGTCTATCTCTCTACCTCGACAGCCACCTCATGCAGCACAGATGGTGCAACAATGGAAAGGCCAGGGATAATGATTTCCAAACATTTCTTGTCTCTACTTTCCAAGAAACGTGGGGACTATCTGTGTACGGCTAAAATCGGGCAGGCCAATTTTATGCTTATTATGACACTCAGTGGCTCACTCGCAGAGGATTCCAGGTACGGCCCTCATAACGTTCGTCTTCGAGGCATTACGGGCTACGGGCTGACGGGATAAGGCGGCACGAAGATTGAGGTGAACAACCATACAACAAAGTACGAATCCGTACTTAGACATTAAGTGGCTGAATCAGTCAAGATCTTTGTAATAAATGTCAATGTACTATGTTAGGATTCTCCCTCCTATATAAAGAGGTCCCTAGCCACTTTGTAAACACTTGGTTATATAATACAAGGCACAAGAACATTCTCTGCTTTAATATCAAAATATTCTCTATTTCTCTTTACTAGCTCATTTACTCACATTTACTGCTTTCCATTACTTGTTCTTCATTTGTAGCTTATCATTGATCATAAATAGCGTATTTCAAAGCCTATAAGCCTGTTTTATCTCCATCGATCTACCAGCACAGGACCTGAACCTCGGTCTCAAGGACCCTCGAGGTCAACAACGAGCCTTCGACTTAAGGCGCTCTAGTTTGGTTTTTTTTTCCTTAGCTTTCTAACTCTTTTTACTATACTCTTCCCTAACACACTTAGCTACAATTGTTCATTAACTGGTATTAAGATAAATCACGTATTTTTAGAACCACTTAACTAAATATAGTTATAATTACCATTTTAACGGTAAACAAGACTTACGCTAACGCGATGAGTTAATGGACCTGGGGGAGGGGAGTCACATTTCCTCTACACGAACGCGACGGTCAAATGAGAAAAGCTTCGCGAACGCGTAGGACTTCTGGACGTAAATCTTCGCGAACGTGACATGTCTTTCGCGAACGCGAAGAAGACTTGTCCAGCGACTTAGAAATAGAACCTAACACGGGATTAAGCCATTCTTTTATATTTCAAAACCAAGAAGACCTAGAGACAATTTTCAAGAGACAAGTTCTTCCCCAAAGTATTCGAGTGGGTTGGAGGTGAATTCTAAAGGAAAAGATGTACTTGAGCAGTGAGTGGCCTGCGAAATCAAGGTAAGTGACTGGTCTAACTTCAACTTGAGGGATTAGGAATCCCCAACATAATTTCTATGTGAGAATTCATGTGTGTGGCGTATAGGTGAGGTGACGAGTACCTATGCACCGCCAAATTACTTGTTTAGCCTATCCCCTTACCCGTTCCCAATCTATTATCTTCCTGCCTTACGTGTTTTATGCTTATTTAACTCTTTTATGTCTAATTGCTTCCTGATAGTTGTTGTTACTTATTTGCAATATTATTTGTTCTCTGTGGTCTCATTGTGTTACATTATAGGTTTAAGCTGGCTTGCCGGCGTTTCATAACATAATTTGGTTGGTCTCGCTGTGTAGTATTAATCGGTGAAGTTTCTTAATGGTACAACTTTCTGGTTGCATTGGTTGAGACATAAATATGGTGGAGGATTTTGATTTAAATTGTGAGACGCTTATTATTATTGTGTAATTGGTACTGATATGGTGGGATCCGGTTGCGCGCCGCAACAGGAGGAATAATGGTGGTATATTGAGGAGGAATAAGGGTGAATTGTGATTGTCTGGTGGGATCTGGTTGCACGCCGCAATAAGAAGTAATAAGGGTGGACATGTGGGATCGGGTTGCATGTCGCAACAGGAGGAATAAGGGTGATATATGTTGAGGAGTAATAAGGGTGGACAGGTGGGATCAGGTTGAACGCCGCAACAAAGAGTAATAAGGGAGAATGTTTATGTTGTTACTGGTTATATGATGGGGTCGGAATGCACACTGCTTTATTTTGTTGTTTTCATATTCTGTTCTTACCATTATTTAAATTTGTAACATGGAAATTCTCGTAAGGATTGGTTATAGATGAGATCGGGAAAGATAGTTGGGTTACTTATTTATTTACTGCAAGTTACTATTTCATTTAGTTTAGTATTTCCTTTTTGCTTTATTAAACACTGTATACAGGTTATATTATAAATGTTCAGTCGTAGCCTCGTCACTACCTCGTTGAGGTTAGGCTCGACACTTACCAGTACATGGGGCCGGTTGTACTGACATTGCACTATTCACTTCTTGTGCAGATCCAGGTTCAGGTCAGAGTTGAGTTGGAGTACTAGCTGATACTTTCGCACGGAGACACGAGGTAGATCTGCTGACGTCTGCAGATTCCTGGAGTCTTCTCCTTAATATTCATTTGTTGTTTTACTTAGTTCAAAGTAGATATATATTATTTCTTTGAGCCAAATACTTGTAGTAAACTCTTAGTAGTTCGTGAATTGTGACTCCAAACCCTTGGTAGCTAGATATTAGCATTATTTTCGTGATATCATTTTATTACTTCAAATTTTATTTTGGTATCATTTAATGGATATTATTAGACTTCGTTTTGTGTTTTAATTGTTTTAAATGTTGAAATATCTAATGTTGGCTTGCCTAGAAAGAATAGCGTTAGGCGCCATCACGGCCCCGACGGTGGAAATTTGAGTCGTGACAAAATTACTAATTAGCAAATAAAAGTTATATATGCAATAATGACCCATATTTTTGTTTAATAACGCAATTAACTCATGTAATTAAATCCTAAATGCAGTTAAACCTAAGATTCTATGCAATGAATATTTTCGACATTTTTTGGTATATTTTCATAATTTTATATATGCGACAAAATGCAAACAAAAATTAGCAAGAAATTTCTAAAATTCTATAAAAATTAAAACAATTAGAAAAACCTATTTTTTGGATTTGTAGGAATATTTTTATTCGGGCAAAAATCACGTGCTCACAGTTGCCCCTCTTTGCTCGGAAACACGAAGAGTTTTTGGGGATAGATAAAGTGAGCAATTACGAGCAATTTTTTCCTGTTTAGATACTCCATGGGAAGCGTTTTGAAAAAGATTGTCCGAATCTTGCTTCCGAGGTAGCCTACATATCCTTGGCTATAAAGGAATCAGGTCAGTGTAGTTCTAGAAGTTTTGGTAGTTGGGACTATCGAGAAGCTCTGATTTCACTGTTGTTGTTGCTGCTACTGCTTGCTGAACTCCTTATTACACAAAAACAAAAAGAAAAGAAACTAAGCAAGTCTATCAGCTATGAGTTACAAGATTCCTATCTATAGGTCTTCAGAAACTTGATCTTGAATCTTCTACAGTTATGTTGTGCATCTCGAACTATCGACTCGCATACTTGAGGCGAGCTTCTGCTACTGTCTTGAAACATAAAGTGAATTCTGAAGTAACTTCCCTCGTTCTCCAGGTGGGCACCTGCCAATGACTTGAACTTGAAATAAATTCCCTCATTTTCCAGGTGGGCGTCTGCAACTGACTTGAAACTTGAAATAAACTCCCTTATTCTCCAGGTGGGCGCCCGCCAATTACTTGAACTTGAAATAAATTCCCTCATTCTCCGGGTGGGCTCCTGCCAATGTTTTGAACTTGAAATAAACTCCTTCAATCTCCAGGTGGGCGCCTGCCAATTACTTGAACTCGAAATAAACTCCCTCATTCTCTAGGTAGGCTCCTGCCAATGACTTGAACTGGAAATAAACACCCTCATTCTCCAGGTGGGTGTCTGCCAATGACTTGAACTCGAAATAAATTCCCTCATTCTCCAGGTGGGCGCCTGCCAATGACTTGAGCTTGAAATAAATTCCCTCATTCTCCAGGTGGGCTCCTGCCAATGACTTGAACTTGAAATAAACTCCCTCATTCTCCAGGTGGGCACCTGCCAATTACTTGAACTAGAAATAAATTTCCTCATTCTCCAGGTGGGCGACTGTCAATGACTTGAACTCAACATATATTCAATCATTCTCTACGTGGGCGCTAGCCACTGACTTGAACTTAAATAAATTCCCTCATTCTCCAGGTGGGCGCCTGCCAATTACTTGAACTCAAAATTAATTCCCTCATTCTCTAGGTGGGCGCCTGCCAGTGACTTGAAACTCGAAAAACATTCCCTCGTTCTCCAAGTGGGCCTTGTCACTGACTTTAACTCAACATAAATTATCTTATTTTCTAGGTAGACGCCTTCCAATTACTTGAACTCAAAATAAATTCTCTCATTCTCCAGGTGGGCTCCTGCCAATTACTTGAACTCAAAATAAATTCCCTCATTCTCCAGGTAGGCGCCTGCCAATTACTTCAACTCAAAATAAATTCCCTCATTCTCCAGGTGGACTCCTGCCAATTACTTGAACTCAAAATAAATTCCCTCATTCTTCAGGTGTGTGCCTTCCAATGACTTGAACTTGAAATAAATTCCCTCATTCTCCATAGGGCTCCTGCCAATGACTTAAAACTCGAAATAAATTCCCTCGCTCTCTAGGTAGGCGCCTGCCATTGACTTGAACTCAAAATAAGTTCTCTTATTCTCTAGGTGGGCACCTACCAATTACTTGAACTCAAAATAAATTGCCTCATTCTCCAGGTGGGCGCCTTCCAATGACTTGAACTTGAAACAAATTCCCTCGTTCTCCAGGTAGGCGCCTGCCAATGACTTGAAACTTGAAACAAATTCCCTCGTTCTCCAGGTGGGCGCCTTCTAATGACTTGAACTTGAAACAAATTCCCTCGTTCTCCGGGTAGGCGCCTGTCACTGACTTGAACTGTAAATAAATTCCCTCATTCTCAAGGTGGGCGCCTGCCAATTACTTAAACTAAAAATAAATTCGCTCATTTTCCAGGTGGGCGCCTTCCAATTACTTGAACTCATAATAAATTCCCTCATTCTCCAGGTGGGCACCTGCCAATTACTTGAACTCATAATAAATTCCCTCATTCTCCAGGTGGGTGCCTGCCAATGATTTGAAACTTGAAATAAATTCCCTCATTCTCCAGGTGGGCGCCTGCCAATGACTTGAAACTCGAAATACATTCCCTTGTTCTCCAGGCGGGCGCCTGCTAATTACTTGAACTCAACAAATTCCCTCATTCTCCAGGTGGGCGCCTGCCCATGACTTGAAATCAAAATAAATTCCCTCATTCTCCAAGTGCGCACCTGCCAATGACTTGAACTTGAAATAAATTCCCTCGTTCTCTAGGTGGGCACATGCCAATGACTTGAAACTTGAAATAAATTCCCTCATTCTCCAGGTGGGCGCCTATAACTAACTTAAAATTTGAAATGAATTCCCTCGTTCTCCTGGCAGGCGCCTGCGATCACAAAAATATAGACAAAACAAAGAATATTTTTTCCCCGGTTTGTACCAGGAACATTCATGAGTGTTAGTTGAATCTCATTATCCAGGAAGGTCCTGAAAATTTAAAAACTAGATCCCATTATCTAGGAGGGTCCTGAAAGCTTGAAAGCTAAATTTCATTATCTGGGGAGATGTTGTAAGCTTAAAACTAAATCTCATTGTCTAGGAGCGTCCTGAAAACTTAAAACCTAAATCCCATTATCTAGGAGGGTCCTGAGAACTTGAAAACTAATCCCATTATCCAGGAGGGTCCTGAGGACTTAAAACCTAATCCCATTACCTAGGAGGGTCATCAGAACTTGAAAACTAATCTCATTATCCAGGAGAGTCCTGAGAACTTAAAACCTAATCTCATTATCCAGGTGGGTCTCGAGAACTTGAAAACTAATCTCATTATCCAAGAGGGTCCTGAAAACTTAAAACCTATTCCCATTATCCAAGAGGGTCCTGAAAACTGAAAATGAACTTACCTGAGCCGTGCTCTGTTGTCCCAAGAAGATGAATGGTTTTGAAGATTGACAAAGGAACTCAAAGTTGAACTAGGTCCATCACTGGAGACATAGAAACATGCAGAGTTAAAGGCACGTGAGGTGCACAGTCAGGAGATAAACGAAGTCTATGATTTAAAGATATATCTCTTGATCGAAAAGATTGCAAAATGATAAGGAGAAGGACTACTTATTTAGTAAGAACAGAATCAAGATAAGGAAGGATTTAGGGAGTTGAGATTAACTAGAACTTTTCCACAAAGGAAGAGTAGCATCAGAATTCTAGTAAATCTCTAGTTTACTAATCCTATATATTGCTCAGTGTTCTTATTGTACAGGTACGCACAAAATCAGAAGCTAAGCAAGAATTGAGAGAAAAATTAGCAAGGAAATTTTGCAAGAAGTTCGTGTGAGAATTAAATGTGCGACTCTAAAGCTACTTGAACCAGATAGAAGAACCAGTTACATTTGTTTTCTTTTAGTTTACTTGTAGTAGGTGATTACAATTAGTACATTTTCAGCTTTATCTAGAAGCATTTGTAATAGGTACTGTGTGTTCAAGTTATAGCTAACTTGGAGTTTGTCGCAAATAGCTAGAGGCTAGTTTTCCACAAAGGGATTAGAGGTAATCCTTAGGTTTACAAAAGAGTTTTTGTAAATGCTGTTTGGCTCATTGATTTAGTGAAGAGTTTGGAAAAATCCTACTTGGAAGTAGGTCGTGGTTTTTTCACCTTTTAAGCCAGGTGTTTTCCACGTAAAAATCTCTGTATTCTTTAATTTCTGTATTTATTATTCTATAAACTGTAGGAGTTGGAAGACATAGAAGAACCCGGTCCTGCTATAACTAGTGCACGCAAAAATTAGACACCACACAAATCACACACACCCCTCTCTTGTGTAGTATTGACGTTTAGAACATCAATTGGTATCAGAGAAGGTTATCCTTAAATAGGCTAACACCTTAGGAAAATATCAAAATGAGTGCACTACCTGAAAAAAGTAAAGAAAAATCCACCACTAGGCCACCGCTATTCAATGATCACTACTATTCTTTGTGGAAGAAGAGATCACTTGCATATGACAGATGGATGCTTCAAATGTGGTAAAAAGAACCACATTATCAAGAATTGTTCTATGTGGGAAGTCAAGTGGAAAAAGGAGAAATCTGAAAAAAGGAACAGAAAGAAGGAACAGGTTCAACCCAAGAAGAACAAAGGATCAACAAAGGCTATGGTTGCTGCCTGGGGAGAAAGCTCAGATTAAGATTCAGAGGATGAAGATGGAGATGAACAAGCACTTATGGAAATTGGAGAATTCTATGAGGAATTTGAGGTAAGTATAATTCATTTCAAAGTCCTATGTGGATTTCGTTGATGAATCTGATGATCTAAACAATGAAAGGAAACAACTGTCTAAGGAGTGTGTGATTTTGAAAGCTAAGTGCAAAAATCTGGAACTTAGGGCTAGTGAAAGTGATAGTAAAAATGTTGAGTTAAAGAACCAGGTTCATAAACTTAACACCACTATGTTAGAGCTAAGATCTGAAAATCTAAAACTGAAATTAGGAACATGTAAAAAGAAAGGTGATCACACACAACTCACATTAGAAGAAAACCTAGGAAAAATGAAAAATGAGTTGTACAAAAGAGATTAGCAGATAAGAGTCATTAAGGAGGATCTAAGCAAGGTTAAGCACGAGATAGACAGAGCCTGTAAATGGAATAGGTCCTCCGATGCACTTTCATGGCTACATGAACACCATAGTAGCAATAAGAGAGGACTTGGCTACGGGACCCCTGCACCTAAGTGGGATCCCAAAAGCAAGTACATCACACTTCCTGAGAACAGAATATGCACACATTGTGGTAAGACTGGTCACTATAAAAGTGAATGTAATACAAAATAAAAGGCTAGTCAAAAGAATAAAATATTTGTTCAAGGGAAAAGTAGGCTACCGGGATGGGCCAAAAATAATTTGATTCACCCTTTTGCCTATAGAAAGGGACCCAAACTAGTTTGGGTTCCTAGTACTAACCACTAATTTCCTTTTCGGGTCCAAGTGAAGGGGAGCAGCCAAATATGGTACATGGATAGTGGCTGCTCAAAGCATATGACAGGTAGAAAGAACCAATTCCTTTCACTTGAGGACCTCAAAGGAGGTAATGTCTCCTTTGGAAATGGGAAAAAAAGGTGAGATCATTGGGGTTGGTAGGGTAGGTAAGGATGACACTCATTCCATTGAGAATTTCTACTTGATAGATGGCTTGAAATATGGCCTAATCAGTGTGTCACAACTGTGTGACAGAGGTAACATGGTAGCATTCACCTCTACAAAATATTTTGTAATAAATCTTATCACTGACGAGATTGTTTTGCAGGGAAAAAGAGTAAACAATATATGCATCATAGATCTGTCCACACTTTCAGAAAATGAATTAACATGCTTAAGTATGCTGGACATTGATCCCCTCATTTGGCATAAGAGACTTGGACATGCTAGTTTAACTTAACTCAACAAATTAGTCTCCAAGGACTTAGTTATAGGACTGCCTAACATTAAGTTCAAGGAAGACAAAGTTTGTAAGGCTTGTGCAAAGAGGAAGCAGGTAAGATCCTCTTTTAAAAGCAAAAAGATGGTAAGTACCATCGGGACGATGGAACTGGTCCATATGGATCTATGTGGTCCTATGAGAACATTAAGCAGATGTGGTAAAAGATATATAATGGTGCTTGTTGATGATTATTCTAGATTTACCTGGACATTATTTCTAACATCTAAATATGAAGCATTTGACATGTTCACTTCTTTTGTTAGAAAGATTCAGAAACAATTAGGAAATCAACTTGCATCAATTAGGTCGGATCATAGCACTGAATTCGAAAATGCTAAATTTGCTGAATTTTGTGATGAGCATGACATAGATCATAAATTTTATGCCCCTAGAACTCCACAACAAAATGGAGTGGTTGAAATAAAGAATAGGACACTTGAAGATATGGCTAGGACTATGCTTCTTTCTAGTAAAGTACCTCATAGCTTCTGGGCAGAAGCTATAAATACTGCATGCTATATCATAAATAGGTGCATGACTTGACCACTTGTAGAGAAGACTCCCTATGGGTTACTTAAAGGGATAAAGACCAATATATCCTACCTTAGGGCTTTTGGTTGCAAGTGCTTTGTGCAGAACAATGGCAAGGACTCCCTAGGTAAGTTTGATCCCAGAAGTGATGAGGGAGTATTCTTGGGATATTCTTCACATAGTAAGGCTTATAAAGTTTATAACAAAAGAACTATGTGTGTTGAAGAAAGTGTGCATGTGGTTTTTGATGAAACTAACATTCTTTCTGAGAGACAGGAATAAGAAAATGAAGAAATTGGGCTGGTCAGAAACTCAGACCAAACTGGAGCAACACTGGAGGAAGGAACAGGTGATGGAACAGGTTCATCCATCCCGGACAACATGACTGGGGGGAACTGAACAACAAGCTAATATCCAAACCTCATTGGAACATGTCCCTGATCCTATTCCACAGCAACAAGGCACTGTAGGATCTTCAAGAAATAACCAACTGGTTGTAAAACCACATAGATATCAAAGTTCTCATCCCATTGAGAACATTATCACTGATCCAACATCTAGAATTAAAACCAGATCCTCTTTGAAAAACCTTTGTGCTTTTGATGCTTTTCTATCCTTGATTGAACCTAAAAATATTGTTGAAGCTCTTCAGGATGCATACTGGGTAAATGCCATGCAAGATGAGCTCAACCAATTTGAACGGAGTCAAGTTTGGCATATGGTACCAAGACCCTCAGATAGATCAATAATTGGCACAAAGTGGGTCTTCAGAAACAA
Source organism: Nicotiana undulata (assembly GCA_005239495.1). Classification (NCBI taxonomy): domain Eukaryota; kingdom Viridiplantae; phylum Streptophyta; class Magnoliopsida; order Solanales; family Solanaceae; genus Nicotiana; species Nicotiana undulata. The sequence goes on along the minus strand of ML293581.1, from coordinate 37,012 downwards.
ACTTGATGAAGATGGAACAGTTAAAAGAAACAAGGCAAGATTGGTTGTTCAATAATATAGTCAGGAGGAAGGCATGGACTATGATGAAACTTTTGCTTCGGTGGCAAGGTTGGAAGCAATATGGCTCCTCATAGTCTTTGCTGCTTACATGGAATTCACCCTTCACCAGATGGATGTCAAGAGTGCCTTCCTGAATGGATATCTAAAGGAAAAAATGTTTGTCAAACAACCTCCAGGGTTTGAAAACAAGGAGAATCTTGATCATGTGTACAAACTTGACAAAGCACTGTATGGACTCAAGCAAGCTCAAAGAGCATGGTATGAAAGGCTATCAAAATTCTTGCTTGAGCAAGACTACAAAAGAGGTAAAATTGATAGTACTTTATTCTTGAAGAAAAAAGGTAAAGATATCTTAGTAGTGCAGATATATGTAGATGACATAATCTTAGGAGCAACTTCTGAAAAGCTAAGTAAATAATTTGCTAAACTAATGGGGAGTGAATTTGAAATGAGCATGATGGGTGAGCTTAATTTCTTTTTAGGCTTACAAATTAAACAAAATTCAAATGGAACTATGATCCATCAGCAAAAATATGTGAAAGAGTTGCTTAAAAGATTTAAAATGGAAGATTCAAAAGAAATTGACACTCCTATTGCAACAACCACAAAACTAGGTGTAGATGAACCTGGTTCATCCGTCGATCAAAAGTTGTATAGGGGAATGATTGGTTCATTGTTGTATCTTACTGCCAGTAGAACTGAAATTGTTTCAGCGAAGGGCTTTGTCCAAGATTCAGGCTAATCCAAAGGAATCCCACTTGACTGCTGTGAAGAGAATCTTGAGATACCTAAAAAGCACTACTAATCTCTGTCTTTGGTATCCTAAAGGTAGTAATTTTGATCTTGTGGGATATGATGATGCTGACTATGCAGGTTTTCTAGTAGATAGAAAGAGCACCTCAGGTAGGGCACATTTTCTGGGCTCATGTCTTGTGTCTTGGGCCACTAAAAAGAAGAATTATGTAGCTCTATCTACTGTTGTGGCTGAGTATGTGGCTACAGCCTCATTTTGTGCTCAGTTATTATGGATTAAACAACAATTGATGGATTTTGGAATAGAGGTTGGATGTATCCCTATCTTTTGTGATAACACTAGTGCTATCAGTATGACAAAGAACCCCGTTCATCATAAAAGAACAAAGCACATAGATGTTAGACACCATTTTTTAAGAGACAACTATGAGAAGGGATTGATCTCTATTGAATTTTGTGCTACTGACAAACAGATTGCTGACATCTTTACAAAGGCACTAAGTAGAGAGCATTTTGAAAGGAACATGTTAGAATTAGGGATGATTAACATCACCTAACTGAACCAGTTCAAAATATAAATAAAGAAAAAGCGATATATATATAT
>ML293581.1:0-35302 GCA_005239495.1 Nicotiana undulata | reverse complement strand
CATATATATATATATATATATATATATATGGCTAGAAAATATGAGATTTGTGTAAATAATCAGACTAATTGTTGCTCAGTCTAATGCTATAAACATCATACTCCTTTGCCATGTTTTGATATAACTCATTAGTTACTAATGATGTTTTTCTTATCGTTGAAAGTTGAGGCTTGATCAAGAGCTTTCTTACATGATGAACCTGGTTCATCAGTGTTGGTTCATCTGAAAGGCGAGGTATGTGTTCTCCACTATACACATCTTGAAATATTAATAGTTAATCATGAGCAGAACTCTACCTGAAACAAGATCTTTTCAAAATCTAGATTTTATCCAATTGTGAACCAGTTCTGTCACCTCTTAGAATCCCATTAAAATTAAAAACCTATAAAATAGGGTGGTTGTAACCGTCATTCCTAACTGACACTTACAGAACTGATTAGACTTCTTTTTTACCCAAAATACACATGTTATATATTAATTACCCATTCCCTTTAAAATCCCATCATCATCACTTCACTAAGTCATCATTCACTTCTCTTATCCAAGCCATAACCGTCGAAACCATTTCATCTCTCTGCTCCAAAACTTTGATCCTAATTCTCTTTTCTTCTTCAACTCAAAATCAAAATGGTTTACACTCCACCACCTGCTACACCATCTTCGATCTCTTACTCCACACCTCAATACAGTACCACACCCTTACAATCCAGCTCCACCCCATCTCAATCCCATCCCACCACCCCTTAACAAAATCTCATTTCGTCTCCCCCAAGCACCACAATTCCTCAACCCAACCATAATCCAGAACCCAGGAGAAAGAGGGTCAAAATGCTTACCAGGAAAGCAGTGGCTACTGGCTCTCTCGCTAAAAAGTTAAATGCTAAGCTTCAAGACAGTCAGACTCAAGAATCAGAAAACTCTAATGACTCATTCAAGTCATCAACTGAGGGGGAAGCAACTGGTTCATATGATTCTGACCGGGTATCATCTATTCCAAAACTAGGTCTGAGCATGAGCCTGAAATTTTTGAAAATAGGTTTGTCTTGATTGGGTCTGTGGTGGATGTGGAGGTACCTGATAGGCGACGATGAGGTGGTAAAAATAACATTGGGAAAGTAAAGTAGAGAGAGGGAGGCAGGAGTAATGTGAGGGGAACAGGGGAGGAAGCAGCTCCACTGGCTATTTGTGGCACTGAACAGTGGTAGTATGAGAATGAGCCAAGGGGTTAGGGGGAAGTGAATTAGGCGAGGTTGTTGAGGGGTTAGAAAATCTTGGACAAGCTACAGATGAACCTGGTTCATCTATTGAGGAGACCTTAGCAGACCTTATGAAGAAGTTAGGAGAGAGTTATAAACCAAAGAAGAAAAGGACTCCCAAGGCTAAGAAGGTTGAAACTGCAGGAGCAAGTAAGAAGAGAAAAGCCACTCCCTCTGCTGATTCTAAAACCCCTCTTCCAAGAGGAAGAACTACAAGAAGTGCAATTAGGCAGAGTGAGGAGGAGCTACAAAAGCTTTGAAGGAGAGTAAGAGAAAGAGAGCTGAGAAGGGTAAGGAGAAAGTTGTTGATCCTGTAGAGGGTGTTGAGATTGAGGAGATGGACCTGGTCCATGAAAAGGAACAAATGGCACAAGCTGAGGTTCAGACCCCCAAACCAAAGAAAGCCAAGACTTCTTCCAAGAAGTCTGTATTTGTGTCTGATGCACCCTCAACTGTAGCCAAGAGAACCAGGTCTACAGTAAAGTCAAAGAAAGTTCAGATTGATGAGGAGGAGGATTGGAGTGCTGAAGAAGAAGAGGAGTCTGCTGGAGAGAAAGACAATTTGGCAAAGTTGGAAGCGCACTATTCTGAAAGGGAGATTGCTGAAAGATCTGGAGGAATCTAGCATAGTCTATTTGATGGATAAGCTGGAAGTGCAGGGCTGGAAGGACATGGTCCTTCAATTGGATGGAAGGCTGGCCAGAAGTGAGATAGTCGAGTTCATGACCAATGCTGTAATCAAGGATGGCAGAGTCTCTAGTCAGGTAAAAGGGACCAAGATCTATTTTGATGCCATAGAACTGGGAGAAGTGCTTGGAATTCCATCTTAAGTCTATGATGATTACACCAGACAGAAGTGGCCCAGCTTAGATGGTCTTCCTACTACTCTGCAAATTACCAGAAGGTTTTTTGACAATGCTAAAGACGCTGAACCAAGGAAAGTCTACAAGAGTGAGATGAAGCCTCCTCACAAGGTGGTGCTTGAGTTCATTAAAAAGTGTGTACTGCCAAGGAAGGAGAGAAGGCACATAGCCAACTACATGGACTTAGTTCTCATGGAGTGCCTGGACAGTGGAAAGCAGATCAACTGGCCTTACTTCATCATTCAGCTGCAGGACAGGGTTAATAGTTCCAAGGCTCATGCCATTCCATATGGCTTCATCCTCACAATTGTGCTGGCTCACTACAAGGTGCCTCTGAAAAAGGCAGAAATGGCCACTGTCAAAGACCACTTTGCAAAAATACTCTTCTGTCCTGTGACTATGTTGTTGATGTTCCTGACAATGAACCTGGTTCATCCAGAAAGACGCATGTGAACAGCAAAGTCAGAGCACTTGTGCAGGAGGGTGGGGCTAAGGATGCAGAAATTCTTAGGCTGAAGAACCGCCTGGCAGAGGTTGAATCTGAGAGGGATGGTCTCATAACTGAGATTGCCAAATAAAAGGAGAAGAATGAGGGGATTCTCAAGGATATGATATCTCTTCTCCAAGCCAAAAACCCAACCTCCACCCCTTCCCAACCTTAGTAGTCCAGCCTGTCTTACCTCGGTGACCCAGATTAGGGGTTTTTTTTGTTTTTTTTTTGTCATGGTGGTAACTGTTTTTATTTCTGTGTGGATAGTGGTTGAACAATAATTCTATAAATGAATTTTGTTGTTTTTGCTCTTACTCTTGTTTCATTTTCTTTGATATTTTGCATTCTTGGTTTACTATTGATGATTAATCCATGATTGCACTTGCAGTTGTCCTAGTGGCCATGAGTAATTCTTATATATCTGGGATTTGTAACATTTTGCAACTTTTCGATGATGCTAAAAGGGGGAAGATGTGTTATGTTTTGAACATGTGATATTTATAACCTAATGAACCTGGTTCTTTATGATACATTCTTAATACTCTAAAAAGTGTCAATGTTGAATTAAGTTGGTTACAGGCCTAAGCACAGAGTTTGTCATCATCAAAAAGAGGGAATTTGTTGGACCAAGAAGCTGAATGGTTTTGAAGATTGACAAAGGAACTCAAAGTTGAACCAGGTCCATCACTGGAGACATAGACACATGCAGAGTAAAAGGCACATGAGATACACAGGCAGGAGATAAACGAAGTCTGTAATTTAAAGAGATATCTCCTGATCGAAAAGATTGCAAAATGATAAGGAGAATGACTCCTTATTCAGTAAGAACAGAATCTAGATAAGGAAGGATTTAGGGAGTTGAGATTAACTAGAACTCTTCCACAAAAGAAGAGTAGCATCAGAATTCTAGTAAATCTCTTGTTTACTAATCCTATATATTTCTTAGTGTTCTTATTGTACAGGTACGCACAAAAGCAGAAGCTAAGCAAGAATTGAGAGCAAAATTAGCAAGGAAATTTTGCAAGCAGTTCGTGTGAGAATTAAGTGTGCGACATTGAAGCTACTTGAACTAGCTAGAAGAACCAGTTCCATCTGTTGTCTTTTAGTCTAGTTTACTTATAGTAGGTGATTACAACTTGTACGTTTTCAGCTTTATCTAGAAGCATTTGTAATAGGTACAGCGTGTTCAAGTTATAGCTAACTCGGAGTTTGTCGTAAATAGCTAGAGGCTAGTTTGCCACAAAGGGATTAGAGGTAATCCTTAGGTTTACAAAAGAGTTTTTGTAAATGTTGTTTGGCTCATTGATTTAGTGAAGAGTTTGGGAAAATCTTACTGGGAAGTAGGTCGTGGTTTTTTCACCTTTTGAGCCAGGTATTTTTCATGTAAAAATCTCTGTGTTCTTTAATTTCTGTATTAATTATTACGCAAACTATAGGAGTTGAAACACATAGAAGAACCTGATCCTTATACAACTAGTGCACGCAAAAATTGGACACCACACAAATCAACCCCCCCCCTCCCCCCTCTTGTGTGGTATTGACGTTTAGAACATCATGCTCTCTTCCTGGAGGATCCCTACAGATAGAACAAAATTCCTTGCCTCTAACCCAAACTTTCCTCATGGAGGGTCCCTGTAGATCGAACAAATTTTCTTGCCCTTGTTTCAAGCAAATGAAATCTTTTTAGTTTGAAAACGTGGTGGTTAGTTTGTGGCATCGTTTTTGAAGGTGTCATCTTCTGCCACTGTCATGCTTCATTCTGATTAGTTGTTTCGGGCTAACAAAGAATTGTTTGACCTTCGTATAGAACCTTGACCAAAAAAAAATCCCGAATGACCTGAATCCCTTACACTCACTTGTTGCATTATGTTTTCATTCTGACAATTGTTGAGACTTTGCATTTTCTCAACATTCAAGAATCCCTTGATCATCTGAATTTCAGTTATCACCACATTGCTCCTTCTGAATCATGTCATTTGTGATGTACTTGGCCTAACTTTACCTTGTGCAATCAAAAGTTGTTAGTAGGCTTTGAAATCCTTTCTTGCTTATTTAACAAAGACTAACTCTAAAGAGACTCACAAAAATAGACCCAAAAGAAACGAAGCTAAATGACTTTGACAATTAGGAATAAAAGGAAAATTTCGAACAAAGATGACTATTTGAAAAAGAATGGAAAAGAAATTTATCTGAGTGAAGAAGCTGGATCCAATGATCATGACATGCATTTCAGATTTATCAGCCTAATCTATCCAACCAATCACATTTCAGTTCATGTCATGTCTTCATACTTCAAAACTGGGCTTCCAATGATCCAATTTCTTTGTAAAGTCACGAACCTCATTCGACTTGTAGTGCCCCGAAGGATTTTCACCACCAAGCCTCTCTCATTTGTTCATCTCTCAACTCACCGTCGTCTTACGGTGCTCGCGAGGGTTTTCACCAGTAAGACTTTTTCATTTTAAATTTTCTCTCAGCTCACCATTGCCTACCGGTGCCCGTGAAGGTTTTCACCAATAAGACTCTCTCATTTTATTAATTTTCCTTATGCCCATGAACAAAGTGTCACCCCTGATGTAAATTATTCCTTTATCTCACTTGACTTGGTATCCTCAATTATTGATCAGAAGGTCTTTCTTTGGACCGAAGTGTGGGCTTCTGGACAGGGTTAGAAAAAAGGGTGGCATGCTGGCTCAAAATAGCTTAAAAATGAAAGGGTTCAAAATTACAATTTTTGGAATCAGATCTTTTGTAAAACCAAAACTTCTACCCCATTTTCTTTGAGTCTGGGGAATTTTAGATTTTTATTTTGATGGGACCGAAGCACAAAGTAAGGCTGCCTACGTATCCTTAAAAGGAATCAGGTCAAATGTAGTTCAAACTGGAAACATTGTTTTGTTTTTGTTGCTTTTTTCCTTTTTTTTTTTTTTCTGTTTTCTAGTTCTACTTCTGATTCCAAAAGAGGGGTATGAAAGAAAAATAAATAAGGCAAAAAAAAGCTAACAAAGGATAAAAGCTTTCGGGTAGCAGAACAAAATGCCTTCGTCATTCCAATCTTTGAAACATGCCAAATACAAATAACGCAATTGAAGACAAACAAAGAAATCATACATATTATCTCTTGACTGCATCAGAATTGATAGCCATCTACACATTTTCCTTCTATGTCTGTTAAATACAAAGCCCCATTGGGCAACACTTTTGTCACAATGAACGATCTCTGCCAGTTTGGGGCGAACTTGCCTTTAGCTTCAGTCTGATGTGGAAGGATGTGTTTCAATACTAGCCGGCCTATTAAAAAATTTCAGGGACACACCTTCTTGTTGTATGCTCTTTCAATTCTCTTCTGATACAATTGACCATGACATACTGCTACCAACCTTTTCTCACCAATCAGACTCGACTGCTCCTGCCGGGTTTTAACCCACTCATCATCATCAATTTCAGCTTTTGTAACAATCCGAAGGGACGGAATCTTAAATTCCGCATGTATGACTGCCTCAGTTCCATATACCAGCAAATAAGGAGTTGCACCTACTGAAGTGCGAACAGTAGTGCGATAACACAGTAAAGCAAAAGGCAATTTTTTATGCCATCGCCTGTAACCTTGCACCATCTTACGAAGTATCTTCTTTATGTTCTTGTTAGCTGCCTCAACAACTCCATTTGCCTTGGGACGATACAGAGTGGAGTTTCGATGCATAATATTGAACTGTTGGCATACCTTTTTCATCAAATGACTGTTGAGATTAGCAGCATTGTCTATGATGATCACCTTGGGAATTCCGAATCGGCAAATGATATTTGAATGAACAAAATCTACCACTGCCTTCTTGGTCACAAACTTAAAAGTTATAGCTTCGTCCCACTTGGTAAAGTAATCAATGGCCACTAGAACAAATCTATGCCCGTTTGATGCTGCCGGCTCAATTGTTCCAATGACATCCATGCCCCAAGCAACAAAAGGCCAAGGTGCAGACATTGTGTGAACCTTAGATGGCGGATAATGAATCAAATCACCATGCACCTGGCATTGATGACACTTGAGAAAAAAGTTGATGCAATCTCGTTCCATGGTGAGCCAATAATAACCCGCTCGAAGAATCTTCTTTGCCAAGACATACCCACTCATATGCGGCCCGCAAACCCCGAAATGCACTTCGGTCATGATAGTCGAAGCTTGTTTAGCATCTATGCACCTTAGTAGTCTTAGATCTGTAGTCCTCTTGTACAAGATTCCTCCGCTCAAGAAAAATCCACTAGCCAGACGTCGAATGGTTCTCTTTTGATCACATGTGGCATGTACCAGATATACCCTTGACTTGATGTATTCCTTGATATCGTGGAACCTAGGTTCACCCTCAATTTCCTCTTCAACAATATTACAATAAGCATGATGATCACGAACTTGGATATGCACAGGGTTGACGTAAGTCTTATCCAGATAGTGTAACATTGACGCCAAAGTGGCCAAGGCGTCGGCAATCTCATTATGAATTCTGGGAATATGCCTGAATTATACTGACCTAAATCATTGCCAAAGATCATGCAGACACTGTCGTTACGGTATGAGCTTCAAATCCCGAGTCTCCCATTCCCCTTGAATCTGGTGAACCAACAAATCTGAGTCTTTGAGAACCAATATCTCTTGGACTCCCATATATACAGCTAACCTCAAACCCATAGTGCATGCTTAATACTCGGCCATGATGTTGGTGCAATATAATCGAATTTGGGCTGTCACAGGGTAGTGATGCCATGTTTCATAAATGAGTACAACTCCTATTCCGACGCCTTTCATGTTGGAAGCTCCATCAAAGAAGAGTTACCAACCTGGCTTTTCATTATGATCAACCTCGTCAACATACATCACTTCTTCATCAGGAAAATAAGTCTTCAATGGCTCATATTCTTAAGCCACCGGATTCTCGGTCAAGGCTTGGGCTTTCATCGCGGTCCGAGTCACATAGATAATGTCAAACTCTATGAGTAATCTGCCACTTTGCAAGTCTTCCTGTGAGCATAAGCTTCTAAAAGATATACTTTAGAGGATCCATGCGAGAAATGAGGTAAGTAGTTTAGGACGACAGATAATGCTTCAACTTTTGTGCTACCCAAGTCAGGGCGCAACATGTCCTTCCAAGAAGAGTATACTTATCCTCTAAGGAGTGAACTTCTTGCTGAGATAATAAAAGGCTTGCTCTTTCTTGCCAGTGATGTCGTGTTGACCTAGTACACAACCAAAATAACTATCCAGGACTATCAGATAGAGATAAAGGTCTCCCAGGCTCCGGCGGGACCAGCACAAGTGGGTTTGACAGGTACCTCTTGATCTTATCAAATGCTTCCTGACACTCGTCAGTCCACTTAATCGCAACATTCTTCTTCAGCAACATAAAGGTGGGCTCACAAGTCGTTGTGAGTTGAGCAATAAACCTGCTGATGTAGCTTAACCTTTCGAGCAGGATCATCACCTCAGTTTTATTCTTTGGAGGTGGTAATTCTTTGATGGCTTTGATCTTTGACGGATCCAGCTCAATACCGCGTCGACTGACTATGAATCCCAACAATTTCTCGGACGGGACACCAAATGCACATTTTGTTGGATTGAGCTTGAGGTTGTACCTGCGGAGCCTTTGGAAAAACTTTCTCAAATTACCGACATAGTCGATCTATTTCTTTTACTTTATGATCACATTATCTAAATAAACCTCAATCTCCTTGTGTATCATGTCATGAAATATGGTAGTCATCGCCCTCATGTAAGTTGCCCTAGCATTCTTCAAACCAAATGGCATTACCCAGTAGAAATATGACCCCATGGCGTGATTAATGCTGTCTTTTCTGCTTCTTCCTCGTCCATCAGGATCTGGTGATATCCCGCGTAGCAATTCACAAAACAGATAATCTCATGCTTGGCACAATTATCAATCAGAATGTGGATGTTCGGCAATGGAAAGTTATCCTTTGGACTTGCCTTGTTTAGATCACGATAATCAACACATACCCTGGTATTACCATCCTTTTTTGGAACTGGCACAACATTAGCTAACTATGTAGGATATCGAGTGACCCGAATAATCTTTGTATCAAACTACTTTGTGAATTCTTCTTTGACCTTCACACTCATGTCAGTCTTGAACTTCCTTAAATTTTGCTTGATAGGAGGGAATGCAGGAATAGTTGGCAATTTATGAACTACCAAATCAGTGCTCAAACCCGACATATCGTCATACGACCATGCAAAGACATCTTTATATTCAAAGAGTGCTTTGATTATTTCTTCCCTGATTTGCGGTTCCAGATGCACACTTATCATGGTTTCCCTGACATTATTTTGATCTCCTAAATGGATTGCTTCTGTTTCATTCAAATCAGGCTTGGGTTTTTCTTCAAAGTGATTTTGTTCTCTATTGATTTCCTCATATGTTGCTTCTTTATCATATTATGTTTCGTCATCACACTTGACTTCTTGGATTATTATTTCATAATTAGATTGGCTTTTAAAACTTGGCTGAAAATTCCTCATGCATGTCATGTCATTGAAACCAACATAAAAAGAACTGTACAAAAGAAAAACAAAAATGAAACGCTATCAGGAGTAATGGAAGACGGGAAATTGTATTTCATTGAACATGAAAGGATCGAAGGGTTTGTACATAAAAACAAGTGAAAAATAAAAATATGGATTACAACCCTAGAATAACCCAAATAACAGAAAGGAAAACAGAGCAAACTACCAAAACTCCTTCCGGGTGGGGAGAAGAGTAGCTTTCAATTTGCTAAGCTTCACATTTGGCCCAACAAGATTCACATCGGCGTTACTCGAACCTTCCCTGATTTTTACCATATTAACTTCATCAAATAGACTCTAGAACCTCTTGATCAACTCTTCATCAAAGTCAACCACAAGTTTAGGGACCGATGATATTGGACGTTTTGTGACCTCCAGCTCGACAAAAGACGTGGAGATGTGTGGAACAAGCTTAGTAAGTGACCATACCTTCCTTTTCAACTATTTAGCCCTTTTCACATCCTTCCCCGTGGGTAGAGGTGTTCACGACCAATTTAATCGATTTTTAAAATTTTAAAACCAAAACCAAACCATTGATTTGGTTTGGTTTGGTTTGGTTCGGGTTTTCGATTTTTAATAAATGATAAGTCGATAATAGTAAAACGACACTATACAACAATATTTTATTGCATTAAAGAACACATTAAATTTTACTTTAGTATTGGCATCTAAATATTATAACCATGCGCTTGAATAAGATATGCATCTTCATCAGATAAGATTATAAAAAACTTGCAGCATTTAAAGGGGAAAGCTTAAATGAATTGATTGATTTGTGCCCCAAGACGAGAACAAATGATACTTCAACCATTTATACTCGGACTTAACTGCTCCCAAAATTAGAATTGGCCGGTACTTCTCCCTCCAATAATTCAAATGCCTACAATGATAGTTCTTTTAACTATTTACATTTGAAACTGTAGCATATAAAGATATAAAACAGAGTATTAAAATTGTAGCAATAATATATGATAGAAAATTATGTCGGGTGAATTAAGTTGGAGTACAAGATAGAATCAAAGAAACCAGCCAAAATAAAGGTTCCAAAGTACAAACAACTTTGTCCATTTAAAAGTAAATATTATGTATTTAAACTAAAAAGAGAATGAGAGAATCCGTAATATCATATTCACTTCTACTTTTTTTCTTCATAAGGATCACTTTCACAGCTGCTTCCATCATCGTCCTTAGCTTAAGCTCCAAACTAGTCAATGCTCAAAGTAGTGTCTGGATATTCTGAAAAAAGAATTATCATGTAAGTCATTACTCTTCATGGAAACTCTTCTACACATTGTAGGAATTTGCTGGGCATTTTCCACAGTAATAGCAGTGGAGGGAATAAACCAAATCAAAACGAATAAATTAAGTTCTCTATTAGAGCAAGAGCTTGTTGATTGTGACACTAGACAAAACAAAGGATGCAATGGAGGATTGATGGACTTTGCATTTGAATTCATCAAGAAAAAGGGAGGCATCACTACAGAGGATAACTATCCATACAAAGCTGCAGATGGAAAATGACAAAGTGCAACATCCAAAAGGTAATAGGATAATTAACACAGATTAGAAATTTTATTAAATTGGCCTTTATCGAAATATAATTATTGAATTAACATGAGAATTCTCATGTTGTATCAATCGACGGACATGAGGATGTTCCCCCTAATAATGAATATGCATTGCTTAAAGCAGCTGCCAACCAGCCTATTGCTGTAGCAATAGACGCTTCAGGCTATGATTTCTAGGATCGTCCATGTCAAGCTAAACACAATTTAGGAAACCAGTAAGGGAAAGCAATTCAATGGAATCTTACGTCGATTGTTATATGTAAATACACACCTGAATACATAGCTCAATGCATATTGAACAATACAATAATGTAAATTAGGCATCACTTGTGGTGACCCAAAAAGGGGGTCATCTTATGTGCATCTAATTTGGACTGTGTTCTGAGGCCTGAAAGCCCCCATTAATCTCACCTCTATGTGTGTGCGCAGCCCGGACGCGTAGCCGGGAAGTCTTTATGTGAAAAACTTGATTAAGAGTTAAATTTGTGATAATTAATTGAATAAAGTTGGCTTTGGTCAACATTTTCGGTAAACGGACCCGGATCCGACAGTTCAGGAAGGTCCGTAGGAAAATATGGGACTTGGGTGTATGCCCGGAATCGAATTCCGAGGACCCAAGTCCGAGAAATGAATTTGTAAAGAAAATTATTTTATGAAAATACTTATGAAAATGAACCTCGATGTGAAACCTGTGCTGCCGGGCCCGTATTATGATTTCGGAGCCCGGAACAGGTTCAATATGTGTTATATAAGTTATCTGTAAAATTTGGTGTAAAACGGACTTGATTTGATTTGTTTCGGATAAAATGAGGAAAATTGGAGTTAATGAAGTTTTGCGAAATCTCATAGAATTTAAAATTTGGTTTGGAATGTGATTTTATGTTCCCGAGGTCCGATTGAAATTCCGAGACCGGGAATAGTTCCGTTGTGTCATTTATAACTTGTCTGCAAATTTTGAAGTCATTCCGAGTAGTTTAGGCCGGTTCGGCGCGTTGAAGTGAATTCTAGAATTTCAAAGTTCTTAAGTTTGATTAATTTGGTTTTGGGGTTTGATTTCGAGTTCCGTTGTTGTTTTTCATGTTCCGAGAGTTCGAGCGAGTCCGTATCACGAATACAGACTTGCCGGTGCTTTTGGACGGGGTCCCGAGGGGCTCGGGTGTGTTTTGGACCCCCGGGAGCTAAGTTAGAAAACCAGAAAATCTGCTGTCTGGTTTCCTTCTCTGCGATCGCAGAAGGTGGGTTGCGATCGCGGAGAAGGATTTTGATGGGCTGTCAATTGCTTTATGCGATCGCAGCTTCCCCTTTGCAATCGCAGAGGTCTGGGTTCCACACATTCGCGATCGCAGCCCGTTTCTTGCAATCGCATTGAGTAGCATCAGGGCCGGGTGAGTTTGTTCTACGCGATCGCAGGACCACTGCCGCGATCGCAGAGGTCTTGCCAATTGTTCTTCGCGATCGCAGGACCTCTGTCGCGATCGCAGAGGTCCGTCCAGTTAACNGCTAGGGAAAGGACTTCCCAAGTTCAAACTCATCAAGGTAAGTGATTCCTAGTCTGTTTTTCATGACCTTTAACATCAAATTCAAATAAAATCCTCTTCCAATTTTCTTAAAATTCATAGGAATTGATAGAAAAACGTGGGGTTTTGGGAAAAATAGTGAAACTTCATTTTTAGCCAAAAATTCCTAAATAAATTTTGTAATTACAATCCTTAGGCTTCGGGTAGTTCATTTCTTCGAAAATTTCCGAAATTTGGCCATGAGAGCCCGGGGTTGGAAATTGAGAATTCTTCAAAAATAGCGATTTTATTGAATAACTAAGATGAGTTATCACATTGTACATGCATTGATGTTATTATATATCTTTTGACTAGTTGCAAGTCCTCGGGTATAGAATTCGGAGTTTCGGGCGCAATTGTGGTCCGAGGGGTAGATTCGACACGAGGTGAGTCTCCTTTCTAACCTTGTAAGAGGGAATCGTCCCCATAGGTGATGTACATGCTATGTTTGACTTGTTTGGGGGCTACGTACGCGCCAAGTGACGAGAGTCCGTACGTAGCGGCTATTATTGTTATGTCCGGGTAGTTAGGCCCACATCATGCCTTGTATGTTTCCTTGCAATGCCTTAAATATGTTTCTTTCTTTTCGTTGAAATGCTCTTATGATTTATTGTAATGCTATATTTCCTACGAAATTATGTTTTTGCATCATGTTGTTCTTCTGAGGTCATTTGAAATGAATTTGTGAAATATAAGGGAGCGGGTCGTACGCCACGACGGATTTTAAATGAAATTGTGAAATATAAGGGAGCAGGCCTTATGCCACGGCGGATTTGAAATGAAATTGTGAAATATAAGGGAGCAAGCCGTACGCCACGGCGGATTTGAAATGAAATTGTGAAATATAAGGGAGCAAGCCGTACGCCACGGCGGATTTGAAATGAAATTGTGAAATATAAGGGAGCGGGTCGTACGCCACGGAGAATTTGAAATGAATTTGTGAAATATAAGGGAGCGGGTCGTACGCCACGGCGGATTTGAAATGAAATTGTGAAATATAAGGGAGCGGGTCGTACGCCACGGCGGATTTGAAATGAAATTGTGAAATATAAGGGAGCAGGCCTTATGCCACGGCGGATTTGAAATGAAATTGTGAAATATAAGGGAGCGGGCTGTACGCCACGGTGGATTCCAAATGTAATTGTGAAATATAAGGGAGCGGGCCGTACGCCACGGCGGATTCAAAGAATTTGTGATTTTTGCTTCATTCGGTGGTCTTACTCTAGAAAGTGCTTTATTGTTTAAGTTCAGTAGCTGTTTGGATTTTCTCTGTTTTTAGTATATGTACTTGTTGCTTATTTCCCTGACATGCCTACTGTATTTCATCATATTTTATCACATGTCACTATTGTTGGACCCTAGTGAGTATCGAGTCGACCTCTCGTCACTACTTCTTCGAGTTTAGGCGGGATACTCACTGGGTACATATTTATTTAATATGTACTCATGTTGCACTTTCTTTTCTTTTCTGTTCTTGACTGTATAGGTCCGGAGGCCGGCACGTCTGACTATCAGGCCGACGCTAGATATTGATACAGTGGTCATACTTCTCGGTGAGATGCTTTCTCGGCGACTTCCTAGCAGCACCCTGGAGCTCTTTTGTTACATTTCTCCGCTCATTTCATTCATACGGAGATTCTGTATATATTGTAGTCATTGTATATTCAGTAGTTGCCCATGACACTCGTGACACTAGTTCCTGGCACACACGCGTAGTGTATGTTTTTATTTTGGGGTTTTGGGATGTATATCTATGTATGCATTTTATTTCAGCTTGTATCTACTAGGATTTCACTTCCGCTCAAGGCTAGTATCATGTTTGTCGTTATAAATTGGGAATCTTTGACTGTTTAACTAGATGGGAAAGGTATCACTTGGTGTAATTATTGTTGGCTTGCCTAACCCCGCCGTTGGGCGCCATCACGACTCGGATTGGGATTCTGGGTCGTGACAACGTGGTATCAGAGCTCTAGGTTCACGTAAGTCTCACGAGTCATGGGCAGGCCCAGTAGAGTCTTGCGGATCGGTACGGAGACGTCTGTACTTATCTTTAGGAGGCTATGGGGTGTTAGGAAACTTCCCGCTATTCATATCATGTCGTGCAATCTATGATGTACTCAAATTATTCTTCCATTCTCTCGCAGATGGTGAGGACGCGTGCATCCCATGTTCCTGGTCCGGGAGAGGCCGCTGCCCCGGCTGCCCAAGGTCGGGGTAGGGGCAGGGGTAGAGCACCTGCTCGAGGCAGGGGTCGAGGACGTCCCAGAGCTACGCCAGGGGCACCACCAGAGGACCCTATTATAGAGGAGCAGGATGAGGTGCCTCCAGTAGCACCTGCTCCAGTGGATTTCATGACGGGGCCAGGCTTCCAGGAGGTCATGGGCCGTATGCTGAGATTCATGGACACTATGTCTCAGGCTGGTTTATTTCCAGCCGACCCTGCCACTTCTCAGGCGGGAGGGGGAGTCCAGACCCCTACCTCTCAGGCCATAGGTCAGGCAACAGCATCACGTCATACCCCGGGCACACCGCCCGTGGGAGGGGTTCAGCCCGTAATAGCAGCCCTAGAGCCCAGTCCAGTCGCAGAGGGTGACCAGCAAAAGATGTTGGATATATGGACCTGACTTTGCCCTCCAGTCTTCGGGGGTGAGCGGGGAGAGGATGCTCAGGATTTTATTGATAGGTGCAGGGACAGACTGCACAACATGAGGATTTTGGAGTCCCATGGAGTGGATTTCACCACATTTCAGTTAGAGGGCAGAGCTCGCAGGTGGTGGCAGTCATATATTCTCAGCAGGCCAGCAGATTCTCATCTTGTCACTTGGGACCAGTTCGCTCAGTTATTTCTAGACAGATACATTCCACCTTCAGAGAAGGAGGAGCTACGGGGTCAGTTTGAGCGACTAGAGCAGGGGCAGATGTCAGTGACTGATTATGAGGCTAGATTTTCAGAGTTGTCTCTCCATGCCCTTATGATATTGCCTACTGATGCCAAGAGGGAGCGGCGGTTTGTGGCAGGCTTGCATCTAGGTATTAGGGCCTCTATGGCCAGAGAGGTAGAGATGGGTACCCCATATCAGCTTGTAGTCGAGATAGCTCGACGGATTGAGGGTTACCGTATGAGGAGCAGGGAGCAGAGTCAGCCAGGGTAGCAGGACAAGAGGGCCAGGTTCATAGGTGACTTTAGGGGTGCTCCAGCTAGGGGTAGAGGTCAGTTCGGAGGCGGCCAGTTCAGTAGGCCTTCATATTCAGCACGTCCACTACCTCCCAGGGGTATTGCAGCGAGTCCTCAGCTCAGCGCTATGCCAGAGCGTTCTTATCGTCCCCCAGCCACCTAGGGTGCACCCAGCAACTATTTTNAGGCAGTGCAACAGAGTTATCAGCCTAGGAGTTCAGCACCAGCAGTCCGGCCGCCCCGAGGTGGGGGACAGGTCGGCAGGGGTCGTCCAAGAGGGGGAGGCCAGTCAGGAGGAGGTCAGTTAATTCCGGTTCACTCTGGGGGATTTCAGTCTTCAGGAGCCTCAGCCAGATTTTATGCCATTCCAGCCAGATCAGATGCAGTGGCCTCAGACGCCGTGATCACAGGTATTATCTCTGTATGTGGTAGGGAAGCTTCGGCACTATTTGACCCAGGATCCACGTATTCATATGTATCTGTACTATTTTCTCGTTTTCTGGATGTCCCTCATGAGTCCTTGTGTTCTCCTATATATGTGTCCACTCTTGTGGGCGATTCTGTGGTGGTAGACCGAGTCTACCGTTCTTGTGTGGTCACTTTCTACGGTCTCGATACCAGAGCAGACCTTTTATTGCTGGATATGATTGATTTTGAGGTTATCCTAGGCATGCATTGGATATCTCCTTATCATGCTATGTTAGATTTCCATGCCAAGACAGTCACTTTAGCCATGCCTGAGTCGCCTAGACTAGAATGGAGAGGTTCTTCAGTTAGTGCCTCCAGCGGGGTTATTTCTTTCATAAAGGCTCGGCATATGGTCGAGAAGGGTTGTTTGGCCTACCTTGCTTATGTGCGGGACATCACCGCCGAGTCTCCTACCATTGATTCAGTGCATGTTGTCCGAGAGTTCCCGGATGTGTTTCCTTCGGATCTTCCAAGCATGCCTCCAGATCGAGATATTGACTTCTGTATTGATTTGGATCCAGATACTCATCCTATTTCCATCCCCCCCCTATCGTATGTCTCCTAAGGAGCTGAAGGAGTTGAAGGAGCAGCTTGAGGAGTTGTTGTTGAAAGGGTTCATCAGGCCGAGTGTGTCGTCGTGGGGTGCTCCAGTCTTATTTGTGAAGAAGAAGGATGGGTCTATGCGGATGTGCATTGACTACCGCCAGCTGAATAAGGTTACCATTAAGAATAAGTATCCTCTGCCGCGCATCGATGATTTGTTTGATCAGTTACAGGGTGCTCGTATATTTTCTAAGGTTGACTTGAGATCGGGTTATCACCAGTTGAGGGTTCGGGCTTCAGATGTTCCGAAGACTGCATTTCGTTCCAGGTATGGCCATTATGAGTTCCTGGTGATGTCTTTTGGTTTAACCAATGCCCCAGCAGCCTTCATGGACTTGATGAATAGGGTATTCAGGCCGTATATTGATTCTTTCATCATCGTCTTCATTGATGACATCTTGATTTATTCGCAGAGCTTGGGTGAGCATGAGCAGCACATGAGAGTTGTGCTCCAGACCTTGTGGGAACATAAATTGTATGCTAAGTTCTCCAAGTGTGAGTTCTGGTTAGATTCCGTGGCATTTTTGGGGCATGTGGTATCCGGGGAAGGTATCAAGGTTGATCCTCAGAAGATTGAGACGGTTCAGAGTTGGCCGCGTCCTACTTCAGCTACAGAGATCAGGAGTTTCTTGGGCCTAGCAGGCTATTATCGTTGATTCGTGGAGGGGTTCTCCTCTATTGCAGCCCCACTGACCAGACTGACTCAGAAGAATATTCCGTTTCGGTGGTCCGACGTGTGTGAGGCGAGCTTTCAGAAGCTTAAGTCAGCTTTTACCTCAGCACCAGTTCTGTCATTGCCTTCCGGTTCTAGGATGTATACCATGTATTGCGACGCTTAACGCGTCGGGTTGAGGTGTGTGGTGATGCAGGATGGCAGGGTTATTGCTTATGCTTCGCGACAGCTGAAGGTTCATGAAAAGAATTACCCTGTGCACGATTTGGAGTTGGCAGCGATTGTTCATGCTTTGAAGATATGGCGGCATTATCTATATGGTGTATCTTGCGAGGTTTATACTGACCACCGCATCCTGTAGTACTTTCTTAAGCAGAGGGACCTTAACTTGAGACAGCGGAGATGGCTTGAATTGTTAAAAGATTATGATCTCACTATTTTATATCATCCGGGCAAGGCGAATGTAGTAGCAGATGCTTTGAGCAGGAGGGCGGCGAGTATGGGTAGCTTAGCCTACATTGCAGCTGAGGAGAGACCTTTAGCCTTGGACATTCAGTCCTTGGCCAATCACCTTGTGAGGTTGGACCTTTCAGAGCCTCGTCGAGTTTTGGCTCATGTAGTTGCTCAGTCTTCGTTGTTGGGGGAGATTATGGCTCGACAGTTTGATGATCCATGCCTTGCAGAGCTTCGAGATGCAGTGGTCCATGGCAGGGCCAAGGAGGTTACTTTGGGCGAGGATGGTGTCTTGAGACTCCAGGGCCGTTTATGTGTTCCTAATATTGATGGCTTGAGGAAGAGAATTTTGGAAGAGGCCCACAGTTCTCGGTATTCTGTTCATCCGGGTGCGACGAAAATGTACCGTGATTTGAAGCAGCACTACTGGTGGAGGCGGATGAAGAAAGATATAGTGCAGTTTGTGGCTAGGTGTCTCAATTGTCAGCAGGTCAAGTACGAGCACCAGAGGCCAGGAGGCTTGTTTCAGCAGATGCCCATTCCTGAGTGGAAATGGGAGCGCATCACCATGGACTTTGTGGTTGGGTTGCCTCGGACTTTGCGGAAGGTTGACGCGGTTTGGGTCATTGTGGATAGGTTGATCAAATCGGCGCATTTCATTCCTGTGGCTACTACTTATTCTACGGAGAGGATGGCTCAAATTTATGTTCGGGAGATAGTCCAGTTGCACGGTGTGCCAGTGTCCATTATATCAGATCGAGATCCTCAATTCACCTCGCACTTTTGGAGAGCATTTCACAGTGAGATGGGCACTCAGATAGATCTCAGCTCAGCATTTCACCCTCAGACTGATGGTCAGTTGGAGCGTACAGTTCAGATTTTGGAGGATATGCTCAGGGCTTGTGTGATTTATTTTGGCGGTCAATGGGACCAGTTCTTGCCTTTGGCAGAGTTTGCATACAATAAGAGTTATCAGTCAAGCATCGAGATGGCTCCATTCGAGGCTTTATATGGTCGGCGATGTCGTTCCCCGATTGGGTGGTTTGAGCCTGGCGAGGCCAAGCTATATGATACAGATCTGGTGAGAAATGCCTTGGAAAAGGTGAAGATTATTCAGGAAAGGCTCCGTACAGCTCAGTCCATACAGAAGAGTTACGCGGATCATAGGGCGCGTGATGTAGCATTTATGGAGGGAGATAAGGTTATGTTGAAGGTTTCGCCGATGAAGGGCGTTATGAGATTCGGAAAAAGGGGCAAGCTAAGCCCCAGGTTTATAGGCCCTTTTGAGGTGTTGAAGCGAGTCGGGGAGGTTGCTTATCAGCTCGCTTTACCTCCTGCCTATTCGAGAGTTCATCCGGTATTTCATGTATCCATGCTCCGGAGATATCATGCCAATTTCTCTCACGTGATTGATTTCAGCACTATTCAGTTAGATGAAAAGTTGGGCTTCGAGGAGGAGCCAATCGCTATTATTGATAGGCAGGACCGCCAGTTGAGGTCTAAGAGAATTCCTGTCGTAAAGGTCCAGCGGAGGGGCCAACCAGTCGGTGAGGCAACTTAGGAGTCCGAGGAGGACATGCGGAGCAGGTATCCACAGCTATTCAGCACTTAGGGTACGATTCTACGTCCGTTCGAGGACGAACTTTTGTTTTAGAGGGGGAGATTGTGATGACCCAAAAAGGGGGTCATCTTATGTGCATCTAATTTGGAATGTGTTCCGAGAACTGAAAGCCCCCATTAATCTCACCTCGATGTGCGTGCGCATCCCGAGTGCGTAGCCGGGAAGCCTTTATGTGAAAAACTTGATTAAGAGTTAAATTTGTGATAATTAATTGAATAAAGTTGGCTTTGGTCAACATTTTCGGTAAACAGACCCGGATCCGTGATCCGACGATTCCAGAAGGTCCGTAGGAAAATATGGGACTTGGGTGTATGCCCGGAATCGAATTCCGAGGACCCAACTCCGAGAAATGAATTTTTAAAGAAAATTATTTNGAGTTAATGAAGTTTTGAGAAATCTCATAGAATTTGAAATTTGGTTTGGAATGTGATTTTATGTTCCCAAGGTCCGATTAAAATTTCAAGACCGGGAATAGTTCCGTTGTGTCATTTATAACTTGTCTACAAATTTTGAAGTCACTCCGAGTAGTTTAGGCCGGTTCGGCGCGTTGAAGTGAATTCTAGAATTTCAAAGTTCTTAAGTTTGATTAATTTGGTTTTGGGGTTTGATTTCGAGTTCCATTGTTGTTTTTCATGTTCCGAGAGTTTGAACGAGTCTGTATCACGAATACAGACTTGCCGGTGCTTTTGGACGGGGTCCCGAGGGGCTCGGGTGTGTTTTGGACCCCTGAGAGCTAAGTTAGAAAACCAGAAAATCTGTTGTCTGGTTTCCTTCTCTCTGATCGCAGAAGGTGGGTTGCGATCGCGGAGAAGGATTTTGCTGGGTTGTCGATTTCTCTATGCGATCGCAGAGGTCTGGGTTCCACACCTTCGCGATCGCAGCCCGTTTCTTGCGATCGCATTGAGTAGCATCTGGGCCGGGTGAGTTTGTCCTACGCGATCGCAGGACCACTGCCGCGATCGCAGAGGTCTTGCCAATTGTTCTTCGCGATCGCAGGACCTCTGCCGCGATCGCAGAGGTCCGGCCAGTTGGCCTTCGCGATCGCAGGCCCGGTGTCGCGATCGCAGTGAAGGTTTTCCTGGGCAGTACTTAAATGTCCAATTACGGGATTCTTCTTCATTATTCAATACCCAACCTCCATTAGAGCTCCTCCAAGCTAGGGAAAGGACTTCCCAAGTTCAAACTCATCAAGGTAAGTGATTCCTAGTCTGTTTTTCATGACCTTTAACATCAAATTCAAATAAAATCATCTTCCAATTTTCTTAAAATTCATAGGAATTGATAGAAAAATGTGGGGTTTTGGGAAAAATAGTGAAACTTCATTTTTAGCCACAAATTCCTAAATAAATTTTGTAATTACAATCCTTAGGCTTTGGGTAGTTCATTCCTTCGAAACTTTCCGGAATTTGGCCATGAGAGGCCGGGGTTGGAAATTGAGAATTCCACAAGAATACCGATTTTATTGAATAACTAAGATGAGTTATCACATTGTACATGCATTGATGTTATTATATATCTTTTGACTAGTTGCAAGTCCTCGGGTATAGAATTCAGAGTTTCGGGCGCAATTGTGGTCTGAGGGGTAGATTCGACACGAGGTGAGTCTCCTTTCTAACCTTGTAAGAGGGAATCGTCCCCATAGGTGATGTACATGCTATGTTTGACTTGTTTGGGGGCTACGTACGCGCCAAGTGACGAGAGTCCGTACGTAGCGGCTATTATTGTTATGTCCGGGTAGTTAGGCCCACATCATGCCTTGTATGTTTCCTTGCAATGCCTTAAATATGTTTCTTTCTTTTCGTTGAAATGTTCTTATGATTTATTGTAATGCTATATTTCCTACAAAATTATGTTTTTGCATCATATTGTTCTTCTGAGGTCCTTTGAAATGAAATTGTGAAATATAAGGGAGCGGGTCGTACGCCACGGCGAATTTTAAATGAAATTGTGAAATATAAGGGAGCGGGTCGTACACCACGGCGGATTTTAAATGAAATTGTGAAATATAAGGGAGCGGGTCGTACACCACAGCGGATTTGAAATGAAATTGTGAAATATAAGGGAGCGGGTCGTACGCCACGGCGAATTTGAAATGAAATTGTGAAATATAAGGGAGCGGGTCGTACGCCACGGCGGATTCAAAATGTAATTGTGAAATATAAGGGAGCGGGCCGTACGTCACGGCGGATTCAAAGAATTTGTGATTTTTGCTTCATTCGGTGGTCTTACTCTTGAAAGTTCTTTATTGTTTAAGTTCAGTAGTTGTTTGGATTTTCTCTGTTTTTAGCATATGTACTTGTTGCTTATTTCCCAAACATGCCTACTGTATTTCATCATATTTTATTACATGTAACTACTGTTGGACCCTAGTGAGTATCGAGTCGACCTCTCGTCACTACTTCTTCGAGTTTAGGCGGGATACTCACTGGGTACATATTTATTTAATATGTACTTATGTTTCACTTTCTTTTCTTTTCTGTACTTGATTGTATAGGTCTGGAGGCCGGCACGTCTGACTATCAGGCCGGCGCTAGATATTGATACCGTGATCATACTTCTCGGTGAACTTCTTTCTCGACGACTTCCTAGCAGCACCCTGGAGCTCTTTTGTTACATTTCTCCGCTCATTTCATTCAGACGGAGACTCTGTATATATTGTAGTCATTGTATATTCAGTAGTTGCCCATGACACTCATGACACTAGTTCCTGGAACACACGCGTAGTGTATATTTATATTTTGGGGTTTTGGGATGTATATCTATGCATGCATTTTATTTCAGCTTGTATCTACTAGGATTTCACTTCCGCTCAAGGCTAGTATCATGTTTGTCGTTATAAATTGAGAATCTTTGACTGTTTAACTAGATGGGAAAGGTATCACTTGGTGTAATTATTGTTGGATTTCCTAACCCCGTCGTTGGGCGCCATCACAACTTGGATTGGGATTCTGGGTCGTGACATTACTCTTCAAAAACATATAAGTATTCATAAAGTTAATGGTTTAAAGTTACCTTTTTCGACGATATTAAGTTTTTGAATTTCTTCTAAAAGATCTTGAGGCTTGCATTCTTTAGATGATGACCGTAATCATTGTTGACAACAAATAAGAGCTTCAGTTGTCTTTGTTGATAAAGAACTTCGATAACAATCAATAATTCGACCACCGGTGCTAAAAGCTTATTCCGAGGCAATAGTAGACGTAGGAATAGCAAGCACATCTCTTGCAATCTTAGAGACAATTGGATATCTTTCGGATGAATCTTTCCACCAAGATAAAACATTTAAATCCTTATTCTTCTTCACATCATCCATCAAATACTTCTCAAGCTCAGTCGTACTACCAATATTACTCGCATCTTCAAGAAATTTATCCCATTGCGATTGCCACACATCAAAACTATGCATTGCATCAGTTTGACTCACACTAGTTTGATCTCCAATATTTTTATTAGAAGCTCCAGAAATAGAATCCTTATAGTGATTATACAAGCAAGATAAAGTATCCATCACTTAGGTAGACTTTTCCTTTCCCTCCAAAGAACTATAAAATTTGCTAAAATGGAACTTCACATACTTCATTTTGTACCGAGGATCCAGCACAACAGTAACAAATAATAACATATTCATATCCTCAAAAGCATCCCAATATTTATCAAACTTAAGTTTCATCTTCTTATCCATATTAGTCAAGATAGAATCAACACCATCAGAATGTTGGACAATTAAGCTTTGAAGATTAAAAAGCTCATGAAAAAAAGAATTAGAAGTAATATGTGAAGTTCATGAATTTCAGAGTGGTTTGGTAAAAGATTTTAAGAAACTTGAGAAATGCTTTTATATTCTGCCAATCTTCTGAAGGTAGATGTCTTGCCGTTCCACTCAATTCTAGACAATAGTTAAAGTACTTATGATCATCAATATACATACTTGAAAAGGCTTTTTAAAATTTTACTGCAGTATCTAACATCAAATATGTAGAGTTCCACCTTGTCTCAAATCTAAACTCAAAAGACCATGAGTGTCTAGTTTGACCTTCTTAACATGTGACTTAAAGGAAGCAGATCTTGCAGGAGAAGACTTCAGATATTTCACAGCCATCCTCACCCATACTTAATCCTTCTTTTACAATTAAACTTAGGATATGTGCATTACACCTAACGTGTAAAAATTCATTTTCCAAGATGACACCTTTCCAATCATTAATTCTCCCTTTCAAGTATTTGATTGCAACATCATTAGCTGTCGCAATATCTAGCGTCAATGTGAATGGTTTTTCAATCCCCAATCTAATAAACAAGCCTCAATACCATTAGTAATTGTCTCACCCTTATGATCTGGAGTTTGAAAAAAGTTAAGAATTTTTGTTTTTGCAAATTCCATGCATCATCGATCCAATGGGCAGTAATGACCATATAAGCCAAATTTTGAATTGATTTACATGTATCACTAGTAAGACATACACGTTGATCTCTAATAAGTCTTTTTAGCTTCTGTTTCTCCTCTTGATAAATTTTTAAACATTGCCTAGCAACACTAATGCGAGAAGGTAACTCATATTTAGGCAAAATAACCGACATTAATCTCTTAAACCCTTCCCCCTCAACAACTTTAAATGGTTGTTCATCAACTACAATAAGCTCAGCAATTGCCCTCCTAACCTCAGCAATATTTTAAACAACCCTTTCTAAACTTACGTGTTCCCCTCCTTTAATAGGTATAAGTTTGAGTGTTGGTTGGTTCCTATCAATTACCTTGAAAGGGGATTTATCACACTTGCTGGTTAAATGTGCCAAAAGGTTTGAAGTCACATTCCTACTAGGACAAGCAAAGTCTTTCGGACAGTAATTGCATTTTGCCCTTAGATCGCCCTTTTTATCAGTAAACTTTGTGAAGTGTGGCCAAATTTTAGATTTTTCCCGACCATTCCCCCAGGGGTAGGGTCTCAACCACACAGAGTTGTTCTATTTTGCTTTTTAGGAGGATTGCGCATAATAAAAGTATCAGGAGTGTTACCATGTGCTTGAGTTGTAGCAGATGTTGGTGTAGCTGGAGTAGTATTTTTTAAGGTGATCTCCAAATCTTCAACCTCAGTCCTTTTCATCTGAAAT
Organism: Nicotiana undulata; assembly: GCA_005239495.1. Lineage (NCBI taxonomy): Eukaryota > Viridiplantae > Streptophyta > Magnoliopsida > Solanales > Solanaceae > Nicotiana > Nicotiana undulata. The sequence continues at coordinate 10,893 of ML293581.1, read as the reverse complement.
AAATTAGAAACCATTTTATCAGATGTCAAGAATAAATATTGATTAACATCACTTTGTTGAATCGATAAAAGGTCAAGTGGGTAATGAAGAAAATTAATTTAGAACGTAATTCCTAACATCACTTTATTGAATCAATGATAAAGTATTCATTATAACAGATTACTGAAACTAGATTTTTACATTCATAAAAATCTTCTCAAACTTTCGCCCGTAGTCTTGCAATTTGAGTTGCTTTTTTTTTTAACTTTTATGATAGAACTTTTTGTAACTCTTAGTCTTCTGTTAGGAAAAGAAGATACGTAGGGACTAGTGTTAGAGAATTTGAGTCTCTTAAGGAAAAGAAATTGGCCAATTCCTATTACTTTGGGCTTAGGCAATCATTTAAGATATAATATAAGTAGTAAAACAAAAATCTATATATAATAATTAAAATGCAGAAAATATTTAAAATTATTTAAAAAACGATGTGATACTTTATAAAATAATTATTAAATTTTATATATAACTTATCGGTTTGGTTCGGTTTATTTTTCGGGTTTTTATAATAGAACCAAAACCAGACCAAATATTATCGGTTTTTAAAATTTAAAACCAAGAAAAATATTGGTTTACTTAATCGAGTTTCGGTTTGGATCGATTTTTAATAAACCATGAACAACCCTACCCGTGGGCTTGAATCCAAGACCAAACGTACCGAAGCTGCCACGTGGACACACTGGATGCACAATACCCTGTAGAGTTGAACCCAGACCTTTGCCCGGCACAAAACCATTCTTCAGCATTTCATTTGCTACCATGACGAACGCGAAGGGTAGCTTCGGACTTGGAATGCATTCTTCCTCAGGAATCTTCTCAACAGACACTGTTTCGAAAGTTTGGTAGACCCAAAGCCCTTTATCATCTTTAGCTTCAATAAATGGAACATTTGTGTCATTGTAAGTAGATCTCATCACCGTGCAAAACTATTTCCTGACTGTCTCATTCGAACTTTACCATTTGGTGCAGAGAAGACAGTACTGCCTTGGCAGCGTGTATCCAGGACCTGCCCAACAACAAGTTGTAGGAGACAGCCACATGTAGCACTTGCAACCCATAGTGAACTTATCAGGCCCTATTGACAATTCGAGCATTATATCACCAACAGAATCTGTTTCTCCTCTATCAAAGCCTCGAACACAAAAATTGTTCATGTGGATCCTTTCAATGCCTATTTTCAACTTTTTCAAAGTGGACAACGGGAAAATATTTCCACTAGAACCCTTATCAACCAGTACCCTTGAGACAACAGAATCCTCGCACTTCACCGTGAGATAAAGAGCTCGTTTGTGTTTGGTATCCTCCATAGGAAGTTCATCATCTGAGAAAGTGATCATGTTTGCTTCGAAGGTCTTGTTAGCAATCTTCTCCTAGTGGTTCACCGTGATCTTATCAGGAATATGGGCCTCATTCAAAATCTTCATCAGGGCTCTGTGCTGTTCATTTGAATGTATGAGCAAAGACAAAATAGAGATCTGAGCTGGTGTTTTCCTTAACTGCTCCACAAAGGAAAAGTCTTTCACTTTCATCTTTTTCATGAACTCTTCTGCCTCTTCTTCGGTGATTGGCTTCTTTACTGGGATTTGGCTATCTTTGAATGTCTTGGCTTTCCTCAACTCCTCTGGGGTAAAACATCTCTCAGAATGAGGCAGTTCTCCGGTTTCATTAAATTTTTCCTTCACTTATTTCCCTTTATACGTCACTATCACCTGTTTGTAATTCCATGGGACAACCTTTATGTCGACCATTGGCAACTGGGTCACTAGCTTAACAATAACAGGGGTAATACGAGCCCCGTCCATGACTATGAGGCTTGCTCGGGATCCCTGGCACGACCACTTTTGGCTTTTCATGTCTCGCTCCAACATCATCCAGAGGCCCTTTCACAACCAATACATGTGGCTTCATATTGAGCGTGCTTAGCTTCTCTGTCACCTCTTCAACTGTCAAGGGCATTGCTTTTGTAGAAGCTGGAGCCATAACTGAATTACTTTCTCTAGCACGGACCATCATGACGGACTTGGAAGAATTCTTAGGCTCCCCATCCTTATGAACTATCTCAATCATGTGTGTCTCGGCATGGGCTGGCAAAGGATTTTGGTTGATGTTTGGCGCCTCCGGGCTCTGGACCACAATTTGATTTGTATCAATAAGCCCTTGGATTGGCCTCTTCAAATGCCAACACTTCTCTGTGTCGTGCCCTGGGGCATCAGAACAATATGTGCATCTGAGGGAATAATCAAGGTTCCTTGGAGGTGGATGTGGTATCTTTGACTCAATCGGCCTCAAGACGTCCAACTACCTCGACCTTTGAAACAAACTGGTATAAGACTCTCCAAGAGAAGTGAAGGTTTCTTTCCGTTGCTTTCTCCCTTTTCTATAATCTGGCCTTGGTCGAAAGCTTGGCCAGTAGGGTTTCGGTATGGTTGTAGGGGGTGGATAAGGAATTTTTGGAGTTGGAGCACTTCATTGCGGGTAAGGAGGGGGTTGAGCATATGATTGTGCATGGTGAACATTGTATTGGGGTGGTCTAATTGAATATTGAGGGTCTTGTGGTGGGAAATAGTGTTGGATGGATTATATGGAGCTTAGGTGTAGGCTTGAGGTTGGGGTCGAGGCTGGGTGTACTGGTGAGGCGAACCCCTAGGGCCATGCCATGATCCTGAGACAACCCTAACGACATCATCTTTCTACGTTTTACCAAACACGCCTGCGGTGCCACCTTGGATCGCCTGTGTGGTTGCTTTTATGGCGGAGTAGCTCATGATCTTGCTTGACTTGAGTCCTTATTCCACCATTCCTCCCATCTTTACCACCACATTGAAGGACTTACCTATGGCCGAGATCAAATGGCCAAAGTAAGTAGGCTCCAGGGCTTGAAGAAAGTACTCAACCATTTTATCTTCTTCCATTGGAGGGTTGACCCCTGCAGCCTACTCTCTCCATATGAACCCATATTCCCTAAAGCTTTTATTGGGATTTTTTTTCTATCTTGGTCAAGAATAGGCGATCTGGGACAATGCCTACGTTATACTGAAATTGCCGAGCAAAGGCCTGAGCTAAGTCATCCCATGTGTACCACCTGATAGTGTCATGGCGGGTGTACCCTTCTAGCGCCGCCCCACTCAAGCTTTGACTGAAATATGCCATCAATAATTCATCTTTCCCACCGGCGCCCCTCATCTTTCTGCAAAACCCTCTTAAATGGGCCATGGGAACTCCATTCCCATCATACATGTCAAACTTGGGCATCTTGAACCCAGCAGGCAGTTGGACGTCAGGGAACAAGCACAAGTCCTTGTAGGCCACACTCACTTGGCTTCCCATCCCTTGCATATTCCTCAATGATTGCTCCAGACTCTTCACTTTCCTAAATATCTCCTTTTGCTCCACGTTCTTGGATGGTTTCTCAGTTTCAACATGAGGCTCAAAGTGAGGGGTGTAGGAGTAAGGATCTGGAACTTTGAAGGTTGGTTATGGAGAATAGTATTAGGTATCTGGAGCTTGGAATGCGGGCTCAATAGAAGATCGATGAGGGTATCTTATGGAGGGTGTACAAAAATAGGAGCAGATGCCAAAGCAGGGTATAAAGTTGTTTTGGCCGGTGGAGCATGGAAAATTTGGGATGAAGTGTCGGGGTAGTTGCGGTAAGAGGTAAAGCCTGGTGCGTGTTGAGGGAAAAGATCAATGGTACTGGGCATCTGGGCTTGGGATAGTGGTGGGATGGAGGCAGGGTTTTCTGTATAGTTGATAAGGGAATGGAGGAGGACGATGTCCCTTGATCCAGGCATGGTACATTTCAGCCATTTGATGTTTCAACCTTTGGACCTCCTCATTCAATCCAGATTCTAATTCTACAATCTCCCTCGGCGAGTCAACAACTCCTGTGTCTGTTTCTTTGCTGGTCATGACTACCTTGCGCTTTGACCTGGTGTTGTAGGGGTGACTTGCTAGGATGCCAACAAACCAACCACCTAAGCAGAACCTGTCTAATTATGCACGCACAACAATCTTGTCACTTTTGAAGCATTTAACAGATAAGGAATCGCACATTGGGGATGCAATGCACCTGAACAGTTAAACGTTTCTAAATGTTTTTACAACGGTTGTGTGTTTCATTCCGGCTTTGTTATCTCTTTTCTCAAATTTCAAATCCAAATTTCTTTTCCCTTCTCTTTTTGTTGTTTTTCGTTCTCTTAATTCTCGCTCTTTTATACCTTTTTCTTTGGCCCCTCTTTTTCTTCTTCTTCTTTTTTTACTCACTTTCTTTTTGTCTCCTTTTTTGTTTGGCCCCTCTTTTCTTTCTTCTTTTTAACTCACTTTCTTTCTCTTTCTCTCTCATTTATAGGTATGATCGAATCTTATGGGGATTTTTTACGTATCATGACGCCACATGAATCAGATTATTACGTCGTTCAAAAAGATTGAGAATGGAGTAAATAAACTAACTTTTATTTGGATTTGGAATTTTGATTTTTTTGATTAATTCCCGAAAGAAAGACTTATAAAGATGAAAGAAAATAGGATTTCGATTTATTTTTTCTTTCTTTTTCGAAAGAAAGACTTATACATAAGGAAAAAAAATATTTTTTGGCTTTTGGTTTTGATTCTTTTTTTTTTTAATCTTGAGAGAAAGACTTCTAAAAAAAAGGTAGAAAATATTTTTTTTTGGATTTTGATTTGATTTGTTTTCTTTTTCTAATGAAAGACTCCTACAAAGAAAATATTTTTGAGTTGAAAATTTTCTTATTTTTTATTTGACTCCTAAAGAAGAAATTAAAGAAAAATATTTGGATTTTCTTTAAAATATTTTTAGTTTCGGGTACACATGTCCTAGACGGACTCAACCCCTGTGTTGAGTCCCCAAAGTCAAATGCACATGATGCAACAAACGTTCCTACTAGGAATTCGGCATGAGACTGTGTCATTCTATGTTTGAATCCTGGGTGTATTGTTCTACACCTAGCTTACCTGAGCGGATAACTCAAGCGAGGGGGGGGGGGGTAGAGCAACGTATCGGGAATAGAGAAGCTTCACCGGCTACGCAACTTTTTCAAACGTCATTTGAAAATTAGGATATGACTAAAGAAGCCACGTGAAGTGCACGCTTCCCAGAAGATTTAGAAGACTCGGAGAAAAGAAGAGTTTCGTAGCAGTTTACATACAGTTCACACAATATCAAAGCGGTAAAAAATGGCATTTAGCACATTAGGCTCAAACATGTAAAAATCAGACAATCATAACAGTTATTCTAAGCTCGAATTCTGTACGTTGAATCAGAGATTCTGGGTTCGGTCTCCAGCAGAGTCGCCAGAGCTATCACACCTCTTTTTTTCTGATGGGGATAAGGGAGTTTTCCATCTAAAGTAACATTAATCGAAATGGGATTATTTATTTATCAGAGTCGCCACCCGGGATAATTTATGGTGTCTCAAGTTACCAGTTTATTTTATAATCCCAAATGAGGAAAAATGACTCCATTTAAAGTCTGTAAAAACTATAAGACCGGTTAAGGAATTTTGTTAACCCGGAAGAAGGTATTAGGCATTCCCGGATTCCGTGGTTTAGCACGATCGCTCAACTATTATTAATTGGCCAAATTATCTGATTTAAAACATAATCGAACACTATTGTGCTTTTTACCTTTTAAACCCCGCTTTTAATATTTATGAAATTTGTTTGAACAAGTTGCGATGCCGCGCACTTGTTATTTTCGTACACATCACAAATCACGCCACGTAAAATGCTCCCGTGATTCACAACATATTTATTTTAATTATTATTAGAAGTTATGGTTGATTACATGAAATGCACACCCGAATGAGATTTACGTATCGTGACCATGCCACGGTAACCGTACTCATGCCCACGATGATTTATTAATCGTGCTTGGAGCAAGCTACAATGTTAATTAACTATTATGATTTGAAGTTATAGTCAGGTCGCGTGAAATACGCACCTGAATTGGGGAATTATGTATCACGAATATGCCACGGAAACCGTACTCATAATCGTGATGATTTATTTACGCGCCTAAAGCAAACTACGGTGTTCATCCCATGAGTTATGAAAGAGAATTGTTGAGGCAAAGGCTTTGTCATTTTATAATGCCAAAGAACTTTATATGTCGAGAGGAGTTTCAACGTTTGGATTGATATTAGACAACCGTGAATGCAGCATATACTGAGAAATTACTTGTTCAACCAAACACTTTAACAAATTGAAAAGAAGCATATTGATTAAACTATTACTATCATAAGAAATGGAGATCAGCCTAATAGTCAACCATTATTCTAGTGGGTCCAGGCTTAAAACATTGGGATCAATATCTTGCAACCTATTCTTGTTTGAATATTAACAATGAAGCTAATTAAAAAGAAACAACAAAAATCTCAATCATTCCATTGTATCATGTCTTGACGAAAACAGTCTTTTCTGGACCATATGCCTCTCTTTCCTTCACACGCTGATTTACAAAAATAGCCACCGGGCTAGCTTTGCAAATCGAGTTCATAGCATGAAATAAACCAACACAAAAAAAAAAAACAAATCAAGTGAGTATGTCACTGCTACTGCCACCTTAAGTAGGATTAACCATCTTCTAAAAGGTGAACAATCACTTATACATGAATCAAAATACTCGAAATTCGATAAGCCTAAAACAGAGAAAAACAAAATGATCCAGAATATACCCATAAGCACATCAGAAAACACAAATTCCGCGTCTACATACCAGAAACTAGTGCTAAAGGTGAGAAACAATAATTTCACAAAAATATGGTTAGTATACATCTACATGAGACAAGGAACTTAGCATAAAAGATTATGATTTGAACTTAGTTTGTATATTTTGATATCAAAACTAACAGGGAAAGACCATTATAAGCAGAAACAGTGGTGAACCCATGAAATCAATACATAATTATAACATTAGTACCAAACCTTTCATTTATAGAACAAGAAGAAAAGAAACTACATGTAGAGTTTGGCTTACCTAGCAGCAGAAATAGCAACAATGAACTAAAGGAGTTGAAACCTCAGAGTTCTAGAAAACTCAACCACATTAGCGAAGACAATAACCATGAATCTTCTTTTGCCTCAACAAGTTTTGAAACCCAGAATCTTGTAGTAGAAGATTTGAACTAAGAGAAAACAATCTTCAAATCCCTTTCTTTCTTTTTTTGAAAATGAAAAATCAAATTGCAGAGAGATTTCCAAAGGAGAATCAGTGAGTGTATGTGAGTGACATATGCATGAATTAGGATGTATTTTTCGTGTGTGTGTGTTAGGAGTGTAGGGTCTCTTTTACAGAGTGTGAGAGTGCAAGATGAAAGAGAGAGGGGGAATCTGCCAGCATTCCTTTAAAATTAGAAAATTGGCATCCTTCAAAACAGAAAAATGGACAGCTATCTAGTGTTTTCAGCATCTTTTATCAACAATTTTGAACAGTTGTCCCTTTCTAGAAGCTTCTTTCATTTTCTAGATATTCTTCTTTCTAAAAACACTTCAAAGACCCTCCTAAATTCCTTTATTTCAGTTAACTCCAATAAGTTTCTAATAATTTTGAAAATAGGACAACCAAAACAGAGCAAAGACCAAAACAGAGCAAAGATCAAAGAGGCAGACAATTATGCAATTTTAAAAAAAAAAGAGACTAACCGGCAAATTCAATAGACAAAAATATTTCAACAATCTAATACATCATGCAATTAATACCAAATCAGAAATAGTTAAATCAAAACAACACATAATTTAATACAAGAAAAGCTAAACTAATAATTCAACTATTAAAAAATAATAAAGAAAAATGAGATGAATATGCAGAAAAATGGACATTCAAGCGTATACCTTCTCATAAATCCGGACCAAAAGAGAAATCCAATTTCAGCTGAAACAAGGTGAATTGACTGATGTCGGCTCTCATTGAAACCTACTGGAAACGACATCATTAGACAGATCTTGATAAGATCTGTCGAAGGGTGTCTATTCTTGCAAGTTATTATCATGAGCCGATGGGGCTAGGGTTCGAACCTTGGATCTGCCATTCACTGAGCTTAAAGGTTTTGTGAGGAGGTGTGACAACAGATTGAAGATGAGAGGAGAACGCGGATTATAGGGTGCGAGTTTAGGTGGATTTGGAGGGGTGGCCGCCGGCAGGGTGTAAGGGATTTGGGGTGGCTAGGGTTAGGAGGGTTGAAGAAGATGAAGAGAAATGAGGGGTTCCTAAGGGTTTAGGAGGGGTGGGGCATTTGCATCTATACCCGCTTTTTGGATCACGTTTTAACTTATGTCCGCTTTACAAAATAAGTTGCAAGCGTACCCACTTTTTCGCGTAACTTCAGCATACGGGACTGAAGTAGCAAAGGCAATCACGCAAAACCTCAGCATTCTAGTAGACGAGACTGAAGTAGCAAGTGTGCTGAAGTTTTTATTTGTAATTGCTGAACTTAAGCATAGTAGCTGAAGTTTTGTTCTCTATTTGCTAAAGTTTTTGTTTGTAATTGCTGAAGTTTTTGTTTATGTAACTGGCGAACTTCAGCTTTAGAGTTGAAGTTTTTGTTTGTAACTGGCGAACTTTGAGGAGGAGAAGGAGGAGGAGAAAGGGGGCTGAAATTGTTTAAAAAGTGGGTACAAATTAAAACTTTTTAGAAAAATGAGTAAGTTAAATAAAGGCGACCAAATAGGGGGCCCCGTGCAATTTTTACGTTGGGGCGATTTGGTTTTGAGGGAAATTTGGGCCTAGAACTTGCTTTGGCCCAAATTCAAGACCAAACAAAACTCTTCTTTCTTTTTTTTCTTTTTTCTTTATTTTAAATTCTAATACAATTAATTAAAAACCTAAATTAATTCCTAAATCAATTAAATTTGTAGAAACAAACTTAATTATCTATATTTATCATTTAAATAATTAATTAGCTTAAAGCTAATGAAAGGAAATTACTAATTTGCAACTAAAAGCTAAATATGCAAAATGGCTCATATTTTTGTGATTTTTGTTTAATAATACAATTAACTCATGTAATTAATCCTAAATGCAGTTAAACCTAAGATGCTATGCGATGAATTTTTAGACATTTTTGGTTATTTTTCATAATTTTAGATATGCGACTAAATGCAAAACAAAAATTAATAAGAAATTCCTAAAATTTCTATAAAAACTAAAACAATTAGAAAAACTTTTTTTATTTTATTTGTAGGAGTATTTTAAGTCGGACAAAAATCACGTGCTCACAGTTGTGTGTTGTATTACTAGTATGTAATTGATAAAACTTAAACCTATAATCAGAGGTGGACCTACCCTTAGGGTAAGGGGTCATTGGCCCATGATAATTTCGAAATATATCTACTTAAAGCTTAGACAGCTACATTAGTCGATTTGTGGGAGAGGAGAGGAGCACAACTTGACTTTTAGTACATTGCCTGAGTTCGTTTCGCGCTCAAACATTTGTTCAAATTTTTATTCGATAGTGGTGCCCGTCACTTCCTCTTCTTCTTCTTGCCCTTCCTGAGCCAAGGGTCTTTTGGAAACAGTCTCTCTACTGGCCTGCATTAAGTAGGGATAAGGTCTGCATACAGACTATCATTCCCAGACCCCACATGTTAGGATCATACTGGGTTTGTTGTTGTTGTTGTTGTTGTTGTTGTTGTTGTAGTGATACTCGTCACTTTTAAATCCGGAGATTGCCTCAGCTTGTAACTTTCGTACGTTGGACCTAGGTACGTTAACATGCATGTGGGAATCACGTCACACAGTTCAATAATTTCCACAATCCAATTATTTCAATAATGGACTACAAACAGTACATGGGACATGCATCAGTAGTGAAAGTGGATCTAGCCTTTGCAAAGAACATGTGCAATATGACATTGATCATTAGTTATATATTTCCTTTTTTATGAAAGAAAAAATGATAAGCCTTGGAATGCAAAATGTGTTGTGTGTGGAATATATTCATGTAAGTGTTTCGTCATGTAGTAATATCAGAAGTCGACACACATAGTATTATACGTTCATGCTAAATTTAAAAAGGGCCGCATTCCAAATAGTGTAATGTAAATTAGGGCAGCACTGCCTTCTAAGTAGTGATGAATATTATTTCATTTTTTTTGGAAATTATCAATATATTTTATGAAAAAGACCGCAATATTTACAACTCATAACTATATTTGAATTGAGTATTTCCTAGCATACACCATATCTGGACATTAAGCCCCAGAATATGCGTATCTAGCTCACTTCCTCTACACCTCATCTACCTCTATTGACATTTTTAGACGCGTTAGTTTTCTGGGTACCAGTCTAGTGTAGTCATCACCTTAGCTAACTTGGGGAACCTTGCTGCCCTCACATGCCTTGAATTATCAGCCTCATAATTGATGCAGCAGTCTTTTTTTCTGCTGAAAAATTATCCAGTTCCTTTCCTCCCAGCAGTAATATACTGCTGCAGCAAGAGCCATTCGACATATCGCAGCCCTTGCACTCTTTCCCTTAGTCTTCAACTCCATCCATGCTATCACTTCCTGCCAGCTGTGTGTTAGATATTAGTATAAAGGTGAGGTCTCGTTTGTTAGATATTTTCCTGACATAATGATTTTATTCTTGGTCTTAAAATATGTTTATAACTAAAGTATATATAGCGATCGATCTTATTCAACTTTCGCTTGATGCCCATAATCTCAAATGATAGTAACTCATTTCATCAAAATCCTGTAAGTGATTTTCTTTTTTGTTTCCCGTCCGGCGTCTAATATTTATATTGGAGCACGGTTAAATTCGGATTCGTGACGGGGAGTCCTGTTAAGGGTTGTCCGGATTTTCTAACCATATTTGGTTTTCCTATTTCTTGAAGGAAAGGA
>ML293580.1:5498-48777 GCA_005239495.1 Nicotiana undulata | reverse complement strand
CAAGAACGGACGCAAAGTGCAAGGTTGGGTGATCAAGCGGCGTATGGGATAGTTAGGAGAACTGGAGCGGGACCACTCCTTCCAGGAGGGCTGTTGCTTGCCGGATTACCTGCAAATGAATAGTACAAGCATATATTGTGCGTAATCTAAACATGATGCAAATTCTCGTCGGACCGTGAATATTGTCTTTGGACGGTTAAGGATGACGTCTTTAGACCATGATGTCTTGGGCCATGAATTGCTTGATGCAGGATTTGCCGGACATGAAATGATGTTCTCGGGCCATGAAGATGGTGCCTCCGAACCATGATGCCTTTGAATAATGATATGCAAACTGATAGAAGAGATCCGCAGGCCATGACATGGCGTTCTCGGGCCATGAAGATGGTGCCTCCGAACGATAACGCCTTTGGATAAGTTTGGCGATATTTCAGCCCATGAAGATGCAATCGTATGATGCTAACAAGACATATCTTAGTCTTACGAATTAAAGGGGCAGAGCTTAGCCCGAAAGGAAAGCGAAGTAAATAATGTTAGAGACAGTGGTTGCCTTTTGAAAAGTAAATGGGAGGCAGCGTTTAGCCCCGGAAGGCAGAATGGTAGCCTTATGCAAATGCAGATGGAGACAGCGTTTAGTCTCGGAAGGCAGAAAAGTAGCCTTGTGCAATATGCGAATGCAAATGGAGAGTGTAGTCTCGGAAGGCAGAAAAGTAGCTTTATGCAAGATGCGAATGCAGATGGAGGTAGCGTTTAACCTCGGAAGGCAGAATGGTAGCCTTGTGCAAGATGAGAATAGATGGAGGTAGCGTTACCTCGGAAGGCAAAATGGTCGCCTTATGCAAGATGCGAATGCAGATGGAGGTAGCGTTTAACCTCGGAAGGCAGAATGGTAGCCTTGTGCAAGATGAGAATAGATGGAGGTAGCGTTACCTCGGAAGGCAAAATGGTCGCCTTATGCAAGATGCGAATGCAGATGGAGGTAGCGTTTAACCTCGGAAGGCAGAATGGTAGCCTTACGCAAGATGTTAATGCAGATGGAGGTAGCGTTTAACCTCGGAAGTTAGAATGGTAGCCTTATGCAAGATGTGAATGCAAATAGAGACAACGTTTAGTCTCGGAAGGCAGAATGGTATCCTTATGCAAGATTAAAAGAAGGACAACAGAAATTCTTAGTTGGTGTTAAATTGCGGCAGAGCATTGTGATAATGAAGCATCGTCTGTGCTGATAACAAATGTTGGCGTGTGCGACGGGTTTTGAGAGTCATGTCTTTAAACAATTTGGGTCGTTCGGGCGGATAGTATGTTTTGGGCTTCTGCAATCTTTGTGCCTGCATCCAAAGAAAAGTCGTGAGTTCTGTAAGGGGGAAGGTTAGTTCGTATTCCTGCTGGCTTCGCTTGGCCCGTTTGCTTGATCACGATGATAATGTCTGTATCATTGGGGTAGCGTTTGCTAAACAAGTTGTTTCAGAAAAATAAATATGCATGATTTTGTAAAAGTATAATATAAGTATATAATCTAAAATAGTTTTAGATGAATCGACGATGTGACACGGTTCGAGACATTGCAACCTCTCCTGCTGCGGAATTTTGAGGGTCCTCCTCAAAATTCTGCCCCAGTTTGCTGGATGGATGTCTCTGACTGCTGCTCATGCGGCAATTGGCTGAACTTGGTTCAGAATTTTGAGGGTCCTCCTCAAAATTCTACCCCAGTTTCCAATTGCGGGGGAAAATAGATTTTTTTGAATTGTGACCGAACCCATAGGGCTGCCTACGTATCCCCTCTTAAACGAGAATCAGGTCAGGCGTAGTTCAATTTACATCATTGAGAAAACATGAAGATTACACATAGTAGCGCTTGACTGCATCTGAATTGATTGGTTTCGGCCAAACTTCTCCGTCCATTTCTGCAAGTATAAGTGCTCCTCCTGTCAGCACTTTGTGAACTATGTACAGACCTTTCCAATTGGGAGAGAACTTCCCCTTGGCTTCATCTTGATGTGGAAAGATTTTCTGTAGCACCGGCTACCCTGGTGTGAATCATCTTGGCTTGACTTTCTTGTTGAAGGCTCTGGTCATTTTGTTCTGATATAGTTGACCATGACAGATTGTTTTCATCCTCTTTCTGTCTATGAGGGCTAGTTGCTCATAACGACTTTTTACCCGTTCTGCGTCGTTGAGCTCAGTTTCTTGTATGATTCTTAAGGAAGGAATCTCAACTTCGGCAGGAATAACAACCTCTGTACCGTAAACCAGCATATATGGAGTTTCCCCGGTTGATGTGAGGACTATGGTGAGGTACCCCAACAAAGCAAATGATAACTTCTCATGCCACTGCTTGTGCCTTTCTATCATCTTCCTTAGTATCTTCTTGATGTTCTTGTTAGCGGCCTCTATGGCTCCATTCATCTGAGGTCTGTAAGCTGCGGAATTCTTGTGTTTGATCTTGAAAATTTCACACATGGCTTTCATCAGGTCACTGTTGAGATTAGAACCATTGTCGGTGATGATTGACTCTGGAACTCCGAACCGATAGACAATGCGGTCGCGAACAAAGTCGGCCACGACTTTCTTAGTAACTGCTTTGTAGGAGGCTGCTTCGACCCATTTAGTAAAATAATCAATGGCGACCAGAATGAACCTGTGTCCGTTGGAGGCGGCAGGCTCGATCGGTCCAATAACATCCATGCCCCAGGCGGCAAACAACCACAGTGAACTTGTTGCATTGAGCTCACTCGCAGGCACCTTTATCATATCTTCATGTATCTGGCAACGGTGGCATCTTCGGACGTACTGGATGCAGTCCATTTCCTTAGTCATCCAGAAGTAACCAGCTCGAAGTATCTTCTTTGCCAGAATAAAACCGTTCATATGTGGGCCGCAGGTCCCATCATGAATTTATTCCAATAGTTTTGATGCTTCTTTTGCATCAACACACCTTAATAACCCCAAATCGGGAGTCCTCCTATACAGGATTCCTCCGCTATGAAAGAAATTGTTGGATAATCTCCGAAGTGTGCGTTTTTAGTGGAATTCGCAAGCTTTGGGTAATCTCCTTTTTGCCCAATACCCCTTGATATCATGGAACCAAGGATTTCCGTCTGCTTCTTCTTCAACATGTGCACAATAAGCTGGCTGATTATGGATTTTTATAGGAATAGGGTCAATGAATTTCTTGTCCGGATGCTGGATCATTGAGGACAAAGTAGCCAATGCATCGGCGAACTCATTCTGGATTCTGGGGACGTGCCAGAACTCTATCTTTGTGAACCTCTTTCTTAATTCCTGTACGTGGTGCATATACGGCAGTATCTTGGAATTCTTTGTTGCCCATTCTCCTTGTACCTGATGTACCAATAAGTCTGAATCACCAATCACTAACAACTCCTGAACATTCATGTCAATGGCCATATTGAGCCCTAAGATGCAGGCCTCATATTCATCCATGTTGTTGGTACAGGGAAATCTGAGCTTGGCGGATATCGGGTGATGCTGACCGGTCTCTAATACTAGGACTGCTCCAATACCGACTCCCTTGAAGTTTGCTGCTCCATCAAAGAACATCCTCCAACCGTCATAGGATTCTGCAATATCTTCTCCTATGAATGATACCTCTTCATCAGGAAAATACGTTTTTAGGGGTTCGTATTCTCCGTCCACGGGGTTCTCAGCAAGATGGTCTGCCAGAGCTTGTCCCTTAACTGCTTTTTGAGTCACATAGATAATATCGAACTCACTCAGCAGGATTTTCCATTTGGCTAGCTTGCCAGTAGGCATGGGCTTCTGAAAGATGTACTTTAATGGATCTATCCTTGATATGAGATATGTTGTGTAGGCACAGAAGTAGTGCCTCAGTTTCTGCGCGACCCAGGTCAAAGCGGAGCAAGTGCGTTCCAATAGAGAATACCGGGCCTCGTACGGAGTGAACTTCTTGCTGAGGTAGTAAATGGCTTGCTCTTTTCTCCCTGTTTCATCATGTTTCCCAAGAACGCAACTGAAAGCTCCATCTAATATAGCAAGGTAGAGTAGCAGAGGTTTACCTGGCTCAGGTGGTACCAAGACTGGCGATGTTGATAAATACTCCTTGATTCTATCGAAAGCTTTTTGACAATCCTCGGTCCACTTGGTTGCGGCGTCTTTTTTCAGCATTTTGAAGATCGGTTCACAAATGACTGTAGACTGTGCTATGAACCGGCTGATGTAATTAAGCCTTCCCAAGAAACTCATCACATCTTTCTTGTTTCTTCGCGGAGGTAGTTCTTGAATTGCTGACTTTTGACGGATCCAATTCTATTCCTCGGCGGCTTACAATGAATCCCAGCAACTTCC
Organism: Nicotiana undulata; assembly: GCA_005239495.1. Lineage (NCBI taxonomy): Eukaryota > Viridiplantae > Streptophyta > Magnoliopsida > Solanales > Solanaceae > Nicotiana > Nicotiana undulata. The sequence goes on along the minus strand of ML293580.1, from coordinate 44,451 downwards.
CAGCAGGAACCCCGAATGCACACTTCGCGGGGTTCAACTTCAGATTGTATTTTTGCAACCTATTGAAGAACTTCCTCAAATCCTCCATGTAGACAGCATCTTTCCTGGACTTGATAATAACATCATCCACGTATACCTCGATCTCCTAATGAATCATGTCGTGGAATATGGTGGTCATAGCTCTCATGTAGGTGGCCCCTGCATTCTTTAGGCCGAATGGCATCATCTTGTAGCAGTATACTCCCCATGGCGTAATGAACACCGTTTTCTCAGCATCTTCCTCATCCATCCAAATTTGATGATAACCCGCGAAGCAATCTACGAAGGACTGTAACTCATGCTTGGCGCAGTTGTCAATCAGAATGTGTATATTTGGCAAGGGGAAGTCATCTTTTGGACTGGCCCGGTTGAGATCGCTGTAGTCGACACAGACCCTGACCTTCCCGTCCTTCTTTGGCACAGGTACAATGTTGTCTAACCATGTCGGGTACTCAAATACCCGTAGAACTTTGGCGTTGATCTGCTTGGTAACTTCTTCTTTGATTTTCAAACTCATGTCGGGTTTGAACTTTCTGAGTTTTTGTTTTACTGGTGGACACGTTGGATCGATTGGCAATTTGTGAGCCACAATAGACGTACTTAAACCAGTCATGTCATCATATGACCAGGCGAATATGTACTCATACTCTTTCAGAAATTCTATGTACTCTCCCTTTTCTGATGGTGATAAATGAATACTTATGCGAGTCTCCTTGACGTTTTCCGAATCTCCCAAGTTGATAACCTCAGTCTCGTCCAGGTTGGACTTAGGTCTGTTTTCAAAATTCTCAATTTCCTTGACAATCTCGTCGGCTATATTATCTTCATCTGAATCAACGTCTGTTTGCTGCATTGTCTTATTGCATGTCACAATCATCGGTTCATCAAGACAAGTAATAGTAATGCTGTATAGATAAAGTAATGAGAGAAAACAATAGCAATAAATATTGGATTCGTAAGAGAAATTTAGAAGATGCTTTGATGAATTAAATAACTGTTTTGAACATTGAAGATCTTATTGCAGAAATTGAAAAATGCAGGAAAAGGAAAATCATTTAGTAAATAAAATAGTAAATAATGCTTGTTTTAGCCTTGCTACCCCGAGGCTCGTCGAGCTTTGGTCGTCCTGATAGACCAGTTCTTGAGATATATCCCCTTGCTTACAGTCTGTATGGAAGGGCCTTCCTCCCCCTCCTCCTCGAGAACAACACAACAATCTATATCATCGTCCTCCAGGAACAAACTCCTCATCGCTGCTAGTGCTTCTTCTTCGTCTGACCCATTAAATAACGTCGGTCTGCTGGAATGTCTGTTCCAGGTGCGGTATTGGCTATTCCAGTGGGTAGTAAGGACTGCGCCATTGTGGCGACCAATTTTTGAATTCTTTCCAAGTGTATTCATATCCCAGACCGAAAGTAGTACCATGCTTCTTGAGTTTTATAGGTTTGGAAATCCCTTGGAGGTTCTTACCGAGCCCTTTGCCTGGCTCATATCCTCTCCAGTTCAGGATGCTCTTAATCTTACTATCCCACCACTTGTCCTTGTCGATAGCATTGACCCGCTCAATGTGGTGGTAAGTTCCCCCGCATATCTTCCTTTTCCGTCAATCAGCGGAATAGTTTGACGACTATAAATGGGGTTGCTACCGTCACCGTGAATGATCACTTCCTGGTGATTCCATTCGAACTTCACAGCCTGATGCAGTGTTGATGCTACGGCCCCAGCAACATGGATCCATGGCAGTCCCAATAGAAAATTGTAAGAAGCTGGCACATCTATTACTTGGAAATCAACCTCGAACCAAGTTGGTCCCATCTGCAAGCACAGACTAATCTCACCAATGGTGGACCTCTGAGAGCCATCGAAAGCCTTCACATTGATCGCTCCATCCCTTATCTCATGTATCCCTTTACCCAATTTCTTGAGTGTTATCAACAAACAGATGTTGAGACTGGATCCCCCGTCGATAAGAATCCTGGTGATGAAATAATCTTCACACTTCACAGTGATGTGTAGTTCCTTGTTGTTATCCAACCCTTCAGGGGGCAACTCGTCCTCGTGAAAGGTAATTTTATGACTTTCCAGCACTTGGCCTTCCATATTGGCCATTTCCCCACTAGTGATGTTTTTCGGCGTATAGGCTTCGTTCAATACCTTCAACAGAGCACTCATGTGTGTTTCGAAATTATGGAGCAAAGAGAGAATGGATATTTGTGCTGGTGTCTTGTTCAGCTGGTCGATGACCGAATACTCCTTGGGCTGTACCTTTCTCCAAAGGTCATCGGGACCTGTTTCGATAAGAGGAAGCCGGTTGACATCCTTCTTACTTGATTCGGCCAGATGCTCAGGGGTATAGACCCTACCAGTCCTTTTCATACCCTGTGCTACGACAGCTTCTTCAGTTTTGACTTTGCCTTTCCTTCTTGCCTCGGCTGTATAGTCTCAAGGGATAGCATTTGTATAGAAGGGTGGCGTGGTTGACATCGCCGCTGGGATTGGTGCGGCCATCCTTACTTCAAATGGAATGTGTGTTCGGGGTGGCAAGACTGCGACCTCCAATGGTGCCGGTGCATTTGTTGGAGATACAAACTCAGCTTCAATCGGTACTAGTGCCTTTACAGGCGGCGTTGCTTCAAACTCAAGTGGTATAGACATATTAACCTCAGCGTTCTCAGATGGTTGAATCTGGAGTATGATCGGATTGAGGGTGACTGCAGGTTTCTTTGGGTCATCGCCTTCTGCGATCAACCCGATTGATCCCTCGGGATCCCTATCATCTTCTATCTCAATCATATGGATACCTCCACCCTTATGGTCTGGTAAAGGATTGTTGCGGACGTTTGGAGCGGTGTCTTTTGCCATAATAATCTTGTTATCAATCAGGGACTGTATCTTGTCCTTCAAAGAGCGACATTCTTCGATGGTGTGTCCTTTCGTGCCAGAATGGTATGCAGAGGATTTGTTTGGATTAACCCACTGACAAGGGTTCTCAGGGGTGGCAGCAGGGATAGGTGTGACGTAACCAACAACTTTGAGCTTCTCATATAGCTGGTCAATGGGTTCGGCTATGGCGGTGTATTGTTTTGGAGGGCGGCGATCAAAATTGGGACGAGGTCTAGGGAAGTTTTGGCATGCAGGGGGTGATTGGTAATGGGATGGCTGTGAATTATAAGTGTGGTAGACATGAGCGGTTTGTGAGTATCTGGGCGAAGTAGGTTGATATGTGGGTGGTGGAGATTGGTATATGGGTGGTGGATCTTGGTAGGAAGGTGGTGGATCTTGGTAGTTCGGTGAGGGTGTTTGGTAGTTTGGTGAGGGTGCTTAGTAATTTGGGGTTGGCTGGTATGTGAGTGAAGGTGTTGGATAAGTTTGGTATTTGAGTGGGGATTTGGCTCTTTGTGCAACAATTACAGCTCCCACGTCTCTTTTCTAAGACACACCACCGGACTGTAAAGCCTTGTTAGTGGCTTGCAAGGCTTCAAAATTCGTGACCATACCGCTCTTGATACCTTCTTCAATCCGCTCACCTAGTTTGATATTTTCGGAGAGCTTGTGATTCTCAACCATCATCAACCGTTCATAGTACTGCGGGTCTTGAGCCCGGACAAAGAACTTGTTCATCTGCTCTTCCTCTAGAGCGGGTCTGACTTTAGCATCCTTGGACCTCCAGCGAGTAGTATACTCGCGAAATGTTTCCGTGGGTTTCTTCTTCAAATTCTGGATATAGAACACATCTGGTGCGTTCTCTGTGTTGAATCTAAATCTGTCCATAAAGTCAGACGCCATAATCACCCAGTTCGACCACTTCTTGGGGTCTTGGCTAATGTACCAAGACAATGCGTCTCCCTTCAAACTCCTCATGAACAGCTTCATGCTGATCCTTTCATCTTTCCCTACGCCAACCAGTTTGTCATAATAGGTCCTCAGATGGACCCGTGGATCCCCAGTACCGTCAAACATTTCAAACTTTGGAGGTTTGTACCCCTCGGGAAGCTCGACATCAGGTTGTATGCATAGGTCTTCATAATTAAACCCTTCAATTCCCTTGGTTCCTTCAACACCCTGGACTCGGCTGGTCAGTTTCTTAAGCTCCTCAGCCAGGTTCTTGATGAGTAAGTCCTTTACATCAGACTCGGATACTTGTGAGATAGGCGGAGTGGAGTGGGTCACGGTTTCCACATAGATGGGATTGTTATAGGTATGTAAATGGTCCTTTGTGGGGTTTTGAGGTTCTGAGATGAGTAGTGGAGTGTTGTTGGAGGTGTGGCAAGCATTGCAATGTGCCGGGAGAGTTAGGTTCTTTGGGGGAGTGGCGTGATGGTGAGGTGCGGGATGATTTTTTTGACTTGGGAACTTTGTGGAGGTGCGGGGTTTTGAGCATTTGGAGGGTTGACGTATGGGATGTTGAGGGAAAATGACAGGTTGGCCAGATTTCGAACTTGATCAAATTCTTCTTGAAATTTTAGCAGTTTCTGCTCAAGTGGTAACATGTTCTCATGCAGGACCTGAATACCTCGGCCATCAGTGGCCTCTACCCGTTCAATCATATTCTCCTTTCTGGTGTCGCTGGACTCTTCCATCTTACTTTTGCCTTTGTCTTTGCCCTTATGAGGACTAGGAGGAGGAGTAGGTGGAGGGCCCTTGGATCTTGTGCGATAGGCTGATGATGCCAGAATGCACGAACTAACCTTTGGGGAGGGGAATAATAAAGAAAAGAAATAAAAACAAAAACAAAGTAACCAAGTTAGTGAGGATTATGAAAAATATTGCAATATTTAAACACATAATGCGGGAATGTAGATCACGTCCTAATTTTGGGAACCTCTTTGTGCCCGAGGTAGGCCTAGCGACAAATTGATTTGGAGAACTTAAATGCTAAATGCCTCATTTTATTGATAAGAAAAATAGACAAATCCTAAAACGATATTAAATAGACGAGAGATAAAAGTCACTAATGGCCATTGGCCTTATTACATTGATAGAGAAAAATAAAGACACTCCTATCTACTTGGTCCCAGAAGGACCTTCCCCAGACTCGGCATTCTTGCTTCCCTCGTACAGTTTTCCCAGCTCGCGAAGTCCCAGCAACAGGTAGGTTCTAGCTAGATATCCTCCTTCAGCTCACTCAGTCTTTTGACAATTTTTGACCCTTTTGATGAACTTCTCTTCCATCTCGACTATACCTCATTCCAAATACCCTAGCCTCTTGTTGGCGCTGATATCCATGTCCTTCCATTCCTCGATCAACCTTTTGTTGGACTCATGTATCTTGTGGTGATCATCTTCATATTCATGGATCCTCTTACGCAGTTGGTTGTATTTGACTTGTGCCTCAGCCCTTTCATCTATAGCCCTCTGACCTTGGACGTACCCCGGCTTGCTCTGACCACCAAGATCCTCTTATAACCATCCAAGATAGAAAGGGGTACAACCGGCATGATACCTATCTGGCTCGATGGTGTCTTTCTCAAGTATAATCTTGCAGTGCCACAGGTGCTGAGCTTGGCATTTGTGAGGACTGTCATCATTTTGAAAGTATGCTCGAAGATGGATCATTTTATCGACCTTAGGTATGACTTGCTTCCTACCCGCTTGCCTCATAACTCGGAGAGGGACATAAAGGTATGTCCCTCTTAGACCGATCAGTATCAGGAAAGAAGCATCTCGGGATCGAATGATAAACTCGTCTGTCGGGAACCACTCGAACATCCATTGAATCTGTTCTTCAGTCAGGTTTCCAAAAAGCTCAGCCCATCCTTCGGCATTTTCAGGCTGAGCGAACATGACGGGGATATAATTAATTCGCTTCGGGTGGTGGAAAGCAATGTGGTCATCCCACATTCTGCGGTGTCTTATCGGTATTCACCTCTATGGAGATGTTCCATGAGCCAGAGTTGAAGTAATAACTTGCAACCTTCGAAATGCTTTGCTCCTTGTTGACACTTTTCCGAGGCCCGATATGTGTCCGCAATGATCATGGGCACAATGCTGAAATTTTTCCCATCTATCCCTTCCATCAGTGTCTTAGTTACCATGGCAAACCTAGTATGGACCCTTTCCTTCTTCATCGATAACACAATCAAACCCAAAAAGCATACCATAAACACGATCACTCGGTGATGGATGTGCCCCAGCGAAGTGATAGCAAACTCGTCCTGGTAGGTGCGGTATGATTTGTTGTGACCGTACCTTTCGTACAAATAGTCGAAAGGAACATATGAATCCTTCAGACATACCAATTCCGCATTCTTCTTCAGACCCATCATCTTGAGGAAACCTCTGCCTGTGCGGTTCTCAAGCATCAACAACCCCGGAGTTTCCCATACTAGGTTATCCAGTCCCCCTATTTCCTCCAACAAAGGCGTCATTTCAATGTTCCCAAAACGGAACACGGACCTTTCACAATCCTAAAACAAAGTGGCAGCCTCTATCATCATTTTGTTAGGCTCGATTTCTAGGAGAGACGACAGGTTGCCCAGGTGTTTTCTAACGATAGCTTTGTCACTAGAATGTAGGTCCTCCCACCAACTCAGCAGTCTTGGGTGGATATTGGAGACCATGCCGAATCTGGGGTTTTCGTGCCTCATTTTCTGCAAAGCAAATAAGGTTAGGCCCTTACCCCCACCGGACTCGACTATTTATCATCAATAATTAACAGGAAGCATGTAGTTCTCCAAATAAATGCACAGAACGTGAGGGTGTCCGTTTGGGTTCTAGGGAAACCCGACGGACTTTGGACAAGGCTATCTTAAAAGCTATCGTGCAGACAACACTTTAGCTTGACTAGGTTTGACCATGATGCATGCAACAATACAACATAGTAAGGTTTTTATGGGGTTTTAGACTGGTACCCTTGAGCGCACGACTCAAGGGGGAAGGCACGAAACTGTCGACTGCACCGCTGATCGACTAATTTTACCGCAAATATGCCTTTCCGAATTTAAGGGGTAATAATATAGGAAGATCGCAACCACTCATTAAGTGTTGCTATAGTATTTTGTTTGGCACGAATGGAGTATGAATGTTGAGCATGATATGCAATAAATAAGCATGAAAATAGATAGTCATGTATTTGCATGTTAAGGAAGCGGTAAATACAACAATATAATTTAAAGCAGTTACGAAAGAAAACAAGGAGACATGTCAGTTTTGTTTTTGTAAAATAAATACTTGAAATAAATAAACAATTAATTGCACGTAACAGGGAAGAGGAAAGGGTGCAAGCATTAATGGCACAAATTCACGGAACAATTTGTAATGGTAAAAGCCTAAAATCCCCAGCAGAGTCGCCATGCTGTTGCACCCCCTTTTTCCTCGCGGAGATCGGGGTTCTGACACGGGACAACTCTTTTAAGGAAAGGGGTGTTAAAAGAGAGAGTCGCCCCACCTAACGGGTTTGAGGTGCGTTAGGGCACCTAAGGGGTTTCATTTACAAACTAAATTGTTAACAAGAGATTGGGCAAGGGCTTGAAATTATCCTAAGGGGAAGGTGTTAGGCACCCCTCAGGATCCACAGATGTGGTTCCCGGCCTAATAGTTTCGTGAATTTGTACAATTAGAAAATAATAGGTAAAGGGCTCAAGTAAGAGGGGATTTCAAATATTGAACAAGAAAGTGTTTAGAAACAATTACGAAATGACAAAGTTTTGAAAAAAGGATTATAACCTAGCATTTATAAGAAATGATATCCTAAGTTTGAAATAATATGGATCACATCAATGCAATACCCGATAGACACTCCTCAAAGAGGGGCTACACGTGGTATTAGTGCATCAGTCATCATATCCATATTCTACCATTTCCCGCCCCGTGGAGGTAATTAATGCGCGTGTTTGGTCACGAATCCTATTGCGTGCTATTACCCGCCCCATCTTATCAGTCCCGAAGGAGATTAGGACTACTATCCTGAAGGGAGGGACTAGGCTGACTCTTAGGTTTAAAGGAAAGATTCTAAGCGACAGACAATAACAATTAGGACTGCAAATAAAGGGAAAACACATAAAGCGGATATGAGGCCCAAATATTCCTCCACAGGTTTTGCATATAATTGGCACGACTCAAACACAGGTAAGGGCCTTATTATTTTCAGAATCCTAAAACATGATATCTAAGCGAAATTGGAATGCAATAGAGAGGCAGTTTAGTTACTTAATTCAGAGAAGGAATTTTATCAGTTTTTGATTACTGATTTTAACCTGTTGATAGTGAGGAGCATGTATAAAGGAGTATATTTCCAGTTTTTGACAGGCTTAGCACCTAAGGTTTGCCTAGGCGTATCAGTTATTACAGAAAATTGCTCAAGTTGTATTAATAGTCATATTGTTCTAGGTATTCAGATTTCAGAAAATAGTTACCAAACTGTATGAGTCTGTTTTTTTTATCAAGCTAGGGGGGTGCCTAAGCGAATACAAATGCAATCCTAAAAGCATGATATCTAATGCAGAAAAGGTGCAGAATGATGCAAGACCTAGACATGATCTTCTAAATGCATGAGTGTTTCAGTGTCAGAACATGTTTTTTTTTAAACATGTAGAAGGACCTATTTATTAACGCAGTTTATCCTAAGGCAGAACATCTAAGTGTGCATGTTGATGTACAATTTAAGGAAATCACTTTTTTATTAGTTTGTTAAGCTTAATACATGATTCCTAGGTGTACATGGAAGCGTATAAAGTAATGCAAAGTCCATATTCTAACACAAGATTTTTTGTAACTGTTATGAGAATGAACATGTTGAAACAGTGTTTATAGAACCTAAGAACATGATTTCTAATGCATGGATATGAACTTACACATGGCCTCTATTGCGCAGATAGGGAATTAAAAACCTAAACATGGTTTCTACCCTTTATAGTAATTAAGCATGCATGGTTATCCCCTCCCAGTTCACTATCCAACCCCATAAGTTGATTACAAAATTATTACAGGCCAGGAATTATTAATTACATAACAAAGAGAAAAATAAGAAGCTATTCTACAGGGAGCCTTCAATAGGCCCAAATCCTCCAAAACCTAACTGCCTTCGATGTTTCCTAGCCTTCATAGTCCGGGTGTGTCAAAGTTCAATAAGGACCTCAAGGGCTCCCGGGCAATGCTCACACCCAGATTTAGTAACCAGGAGTTAAACATGTGCAGTGTGAAAATACCAGCCTCAGTGTGTCACAGTTCAGAGGGAACTCAAGAGGTTCCCAAAGCAATGCTCACACTGAGGGGGTGGAACTTAAGAATCTAGGAATAGAGTAAAGTGCCAGGGGTGAGTTTGAAAAGGTTTTGAAAGAGATTTAGTTGGAACATTTCATAAACCAGAAAGTTTGTTTAGCAAAATAGTTTTTTGAAAGAGAGCATAGTTATAAATAATAGTCTAAACACAACATCGAAAATGGTCTCATACACAGCCAAAACACACAAAACCACTACAAACAAGGACAATGGGGGGGGGGGGGGGGGGGGGGGGGACACATAGAACATTTTAGCTGCAAACATAGTAACCCAGCAGGGATATAGGACTGGTTTAAACATGCTCAGAAGCTGCTGATACTGACATAGTCACAAAAAAGACATGAAGGACCACATAGAGGGGTGATAGGGATTTGGGGTGTACAACAAGTAAGAAAACAATGTGTAAGTCATGCTCAGGAACACACATAAAGGGAATATGCTAGTCCAAAGGAAAGGGAAGATAGGATAGCATGCTAGTGATGTATTTTAATTACAGGTTTCACAAAAAGAACCACAAATAGAAGCTGACCAGGAACAATAAGAACTGAAACAAATAGAGAATCATATTGTTGTTGGAGCTTTGAATTTAATGTAGGACATACCAGCGAAGAGGAAAGCAAGCAAAATGAAAGAACAAGAGAGAAAGAGCACAATGGTTAGCCTTAGCTTGCAGCAGGCTAGCAATTAAACAGTAGCAAATAGTACAAGAGAAGAGAACAAAGATTCTTTTAGTGTAAGAGATAGTTTTTTGAACCCCAATCTCCGTGTCCTTTGTTAATGAGAGAGTAGTGTATTTATAGTTTTAAACTAGGTGGAAAATAAGGCAGGAATCATAGTCAAGCAGTAATCATGGAACTATATACTAATCAGAATCCAATCAGTTATTATTACTCCCTTTAATTAAGGAGTTAAATTTAAACGGTAATAGGCAGTGACAAATAAGGGAGGCAGCCATTTAAGGCTGAGTATCACACATAAGGAAAAAATTTAGCATAGCACAAGTATACAACATGTAATAGAGTCTAGGTTCATCAAACTCTAATTAAGGAATGTTTATGAATCAGTTGACAGCCTAATTAACCATAAAATAAGGCAAGAGATAACTCAAATACATAAAATCAGTATTAACCAAGGGAAAATATCCCAAATGAACAAGCAGACATGATGCAGGCAGGGAATCATCATATCTTAGTTAAGGGAAATACTCAAAATCAATTACCAGCGTAATTGCCAATAGAATAAGGTCAGAAGATTTTCCCCAATGTTAGATCAATAGAGAGTCTCACAAGAAATCATTGAAACCCTAAGTTTCTTGATAAATTGTATAATGATCGTAAAATCAGAAGGAAAAGCCATTTTTTTAAAAGGGGTTAAGAAACCCTAGTTCTGAAGTTGAAAAGCCGTTTTTAAGGAAAACTCGGAGAATCTTTGAGAAAACAACAAAATAGCTTGAAGTATACACAGATCTATCATATATCTAAAAGGATCGGTTTTTTTTTAAGCATTTAGGGTTTCAAGAAGAACCCAGAGAGATAAGAAAAACCTCAAACGTCGCTGGTTTAACCCCCAGAGGTCATAGGCCTTGCTTGAACAGCCGGAGGTGGCCGGAGATGGCCGGAGGATGATGAGCACAGGTCCAGGAGGTGGGAGGATTCAACCCATGTCTATTAAAGACCTTAGAAATGGCAAACACCGGCGTGACGGAGCCACAGGAGGCAGGAGGGTGGTGAAGGCTTTGTGATCTCCGGCGAAGAGACGACTGGAGAAGGCAAAGTGATTCATCGAAAACCCAAAGAGATAAGAAGTATCTAGAAGAGACTAGAGAGAGAGAGAGAGATGAGAGTAGAGAGATGAGGGACGGTGAGAAGTGAGAGGGGGTCAGGGGGTTAGGTTAGAGTTAATTATGGTAAGTACGGTCTGAGCCATTGATCAAAATTGATCAATGGTTCTGATTAGATCCTAGATTGGGCCGGGTAGGAATTGGGTTTGGGCTGGGGTTAATTGGGTTGATCAGATGGGTTGGGTATTGGGTTTAATTGAAATTAAAAAGTGGCCATTAGTTAAATACCCGTAAAAATAAAATAAATAATGAATAAAATAGCTAATAATGATATAAATGAAATTAATGCTAAGTAAATGAAACTTGAGTTAATTAGCTAATATAAAAAAAATATACAAAAATGACTAATTATAGAATTAAAATAGCATACATGCACAACTAGGCCATAGTTGCAAAATTTGTATAATTATAGCTAAATAATGCCAAATTAGCTAATTTGTGAAATAATTAAATCCTAATAGGATTAAAAAAATGATATATTGAGCTGGGAAGCATTTTTAAAATTATTTATAATATAATTTATTAATAATTATTGAATATAAATACTAAATAAATAGGAAAACAAATTGATAAAAATATGAAAAATTATGAAAAAAATACCATTTATTATGAGAAGTGATTTTGAATATAATATGCAAGTTTGAAAAAAATAATTTTTAGGAAAAATTGGGTATCAATAGCTGCCCCTCTTTACCCGGGAAGGATGAAAAAGTTGTCGGGTAAAGACATGATGTCCAATTTTGACCGAGTAGAAATAGTTTGAAAGATTTAGGCCGTACCCTGGTTCTGAGCTGCCTACATATCCCTTGTTTTACAGGAGTCAGGCCGTATGTAGTTCAGGAGCCACCGGCGAAGTGTACCGGTGAAGTTTTACAAGAACGGACGCAAAGTGCAAGGTTGGGTGATCAAGCGGCGTATGGGATAGTTAGGAGAACTAGAGCGGGACCACTCCTTCCAGGAGGGCTGTTTCTTGCCGGATTACCTACAAATGAATAGTACAAGCATATATTGTGCGTAATCTAAACATGATGCAAATTCTCGTCGGACCGTGAATATTTTCTTTGGACGGTTAAGGATGACGTCTTTAGACCATGATGTCTTGGGCCATGAATTGCTTGATGCAGGATTTGCCGGACATGAAATGATGTTAATTATGGTAAGTGGGGTCTGAGCCGTTGATCAAAATTGATCAACGGTTCAGATTAGATCCTAGGTTGGGCCGGGTAGGAATTGGGTTTGGGCTGGGGTTAATTTGGTTGATCAGATGGGTCGGGTATTGGGTTTAATTGAAATTAAAAAGTGGCCATTAGTTAAATACCCGTAAAAATAAAATAGCTAATAATGATATAAAATGAAATTAATGCGAAGTAAATGAAACTTGAGGTAATTAGCTAATATAAAAAATACAAAAATGACTAATTATAGAATTAAAATAGCATAAATGCACAATTAGTCCATAGTTGTAAAATTTGTATAATTATAGCTAAATAATGTCAAATTGGCTAATTTCTGAAATAATTAAATCCTAATAGGATTTAAAAAATGATATATTGAGCTGGGAAGCGATTTTAAAATTATTTCTAATATAATTTATGAATAATTATTGAATATAAAATACTAAATAAATAGGAAAAGAAATTGATAAAAATATGAAAAATAATGAAAAAAATACCAGTTATTATGAGAAGTGATTTTGAATATAATATGCAAGTTTGAAAAAAAAAAAATTTGAGGAAAAATTGGGTATCAACATCTGGCAGACACCATCAAGGACAAAAATCAAGCATCAAACCAAGACTGTGCCAAAGCAATGATATTCCTACACCATCACCTTGATGAGGGCCTGAAACTGGAATATCTTACTGTTAAAGATCCAGTCATACTGTGGAATAATTTGAAAGATAGATATGACCACCTGAAGATGGTCGTTCTTCCACATGCACGTTATGACTGGACTCATTTAAGGCTACAAGATTTTAAATTTATCAGTGAGTATAATTCTGCTATGTTCAGGATTATTTCCCAATTAAAATTATGTGGTGATAATATTACTGATCATGATATGTTGGAGAAAACTTTCACCACTTTTCATGCCTCGAATATGCTCCTGCAACAGCAATATCGAGAGATGGGATTCAAAAAGTATTCTGAACTTATCTCTCACATCTTCTTGTAGCCGAGCAACATAATGGGCTATTAATGAAAAACCATGAAAGTCGATCAACTGGTTCTTGTCCATTCCCTGAAGTGAATGAGACGAACTTCTACCAAGCTAAGCGTGGAAGAGGTCGTGGCCCCTGTCATGGTCATGGCCGTGGTCGGGAAAGAAAATTTAATCATGATAATAATAATGCACCAAAGAACCCTCTTAACCACCAGCAGTGAAAAAGGAATGAACGAAAGCATGAAGCGGTGCAAGAAACAAATGCAGAAAATGCATGCTATAGATGTGGAGGAAAATGACATTGGTCACGTACCTGTCGTACGCCAAAGCACCTGGTTGAGCTTTATCAAGCCTCCCTAATGAAGACAGAGAAAAATGCTGAAGCAAATTTTATTTCTGAAGATGATATTAACTTCATGCATTTGGATGTAGCTGATTACTTTGTACTCCCAGAAGGAGAAACAAGTTATGTGATCGCTAATGCATCTGTAGAAATTTAAATTTCTGTTGTTTGTATTAGTTAGTATGGTTATGTAAAAGTTACGTTTTGATAATGATATTTACTATAATATTTACTTTGTTTATGTTATTTTGAAGAATATAGATAATGCTCAAATTATGCTTGGATCAAAGACCAATCATGAAGATATTTATGTAATTGATAGTGGAACAACTCATGCCATATTCAAAGATCAGAAATACTTTTCTTATTTGCATATGAAAAAAGCAAATGTTTCTACAATTTTTGGTAATATAAGTTTGATTGAAGGCTCCAGACGAGCCATTGTATTTCTCTCTAAGGGAACAAAACTTATTATAGACAATGCATTGTTCTCCTCCAAGTCCCAAAGAAACATGTTGAGTTTAATAGATATCTGCCAAAATGGGTATCATGTTGAGACAATAGATGAAATGAACGTGGAATATCTTTGTATTACAAAGAATATTTCTGGCCATAAATGCATTGTCGAAAAGTTACCAACTTTATCTTTTGGCTTATACTATTCAAAGATCAGTACAGTTGAAGCACACTCTATCGTAAACCAGAAGTTTACTGATTCAAATACTTTTGTGCTTTGGCATGGTCGTTTGGGCCATCCTGGATCAATAATGATGAGACGAATTATTGAAAAATTCAAGTGAGCATTCACTAAAGAACCTGAATATTCTTACAAATGATGAATTTTCTTGTGATGCTTGTTATCAAGGCAAAATGATCACTAGACCATCACCAATGAAGGTTGGCATGGAATCCCCTGCCTTTTTAGAGCGTATTCATGGGGATATATGTGGAACTATTCACCCACCAAGTGGGTTGTTTAGATATTTTATGGTCCTAATAGACGCATCTTCAAGATGGTCTCATGTGTGCCTACTATCATCTCGCAATCTGGCGTTTGCAAAGCTATTAGCCCAAATAATTCGATTAAGGGCACAATTCCCAGATTATCCTATAAAGGCTATTCACCTTTATAATGCTGGAGAATATTCATCTCAAGCTTTTGATGATTATTTTCTATTCAATTGGGGTAAAAGTTGAACATCCTATAGCTTATGTTCATACTCAAAATGGCCTTGCAGCCATTTATAAAACGCATGGAATTGATAGCGAGACCACTACTTATGAAAACAAAATTGCCCACTACAGTTTGGGGCCATGCTATCTGGCATGCAACATCACTTATTCATCTCAGACCAACACATTATAATAAATATTCTCCGTCACAATTAGTTTTTGGTCATGAATCAAATATTGCCCATCTACGAATTTTTGGATGCGTTGTATATGTGCCAGTAGCACCACCACAGCGTAGTAAGATGGGCCCACAAAGAAGGTTAGGAATATATATTGGGTTTGAATCACCCTCTATTATTCGCTATCTTGAACCATTGACAGGAGATTTATTTACTGCTCGATTTGCAGATTGTCGATTTGATGAAACAAATTTCCCACAATTAGGGGGAGAGAAAAAGGAAATCAAAAGATAAATTGTGTGGAAAGTTTCATCATTATCTCATTTTGATCCACGTACCCCTATATGTAATCAGGAGGTCCAGAAGATCATCCATATACAGAATATAGCAAACCAAATGTCAGACGCATTTACTAATTTGAAAAGGATAATTAAGTCACATATCCCTGCAGAGAATGTGCCTATCCAAATTGATGTCCCATCAGGACCATCGACTAGCATGATAGCTAGTAAATCCAAAGCACGCCTGAAGCTTGGTAGGCCTTTGGGTTCTAAGGATCGAAATCCTAAAAAACGAAAATCGACAAATGATCAAAATAATACTATGAAGGGATCTCCTGAAGAGACCCAAGATCTTATTAGTTCTGAGATTCCTGAAGAAATCAATGAACCCGAGACTCAAGTGAGTGAGGAACTATTAATAAGTTCTACTGGTGATGAAATTAATTTAAATCAATCTGAAATAGTGGATAATATTTTTTCATATAATGTTTCACCAAACATTATGCAAGATAGTGAAGATCTTGAACCCCGATCTATCGAAGAATGTCGATAAATATCTTATTGGCCAAAATGGCAAGAGGCAATTCAATCGGAATTGAAGTCACTTGCTACAAGAGAGGTTTTTGGACCAGTAGTCCAAACACCTGCTGGTACGAAGCCAGTTGGTCATAAATGGGTTTTTGTGCAGAAAAAGAATGATAAAGATGAAGTTGAAAGATACAAGGCTCGCCTTGTTGCACAAGGATTCTCACAACGACCTGGAGTCGATTATAAAGAAACATATTCATCCGTTATGGATGCCATAACATTTAGATATCTCATCATTTTAGCCTTACGTGAAAGGCTTGAAATACATCTAATGGATGTGGTTACAGCTTATCTGTACGGGTCACTTGATAATGAAATTTACATGAAAATCCCTGAAGGATTCAAAATGCCTGAAGCATATTCAAAATCTCGGGAAATGTATCAATCAGATTATAAAGATATTTGTACGGTTTAAAGCAATCTGGGCGCATGTGGTATAATCGCCTCAGTGAATATTTACTGAAAAAAGGTTACATAAATGATGTTATTTGTCCATGTATTTTTATAAAGAAAATGACATCAAAATTTGTTATGCTTGTTGTTTATGTTGATGACATAAATCTTGTTGGAACTCCAGAAGAGCTCCAAAAGGCAATTGAATATCTTAAGAAAGAATTTGAGATGAAAGATCTTGGAAAGACAAAACTTTGTCTTGGTCTGCAAATTAAACATTTAGCAGACGGGATCTTTATCCACCAATCTGCCTATACAGAAAGGGTCTTAAAACGCTTTTACATGGACAAAGCGCACCCATTGAGTATACCAATGGTTGTTAGATCACTTGAAGTGAATAAGGATTTGTTCTGACCTCCAGAAGAGAACGAGGAACTCCTTGGTCCTGAAGTACCCTATCTCAGTGCAATTGGTGCACTAATGTATCTTGCTAATGCTACAAGGCCTGACATAGCATTTTCTGTTAATTTACTAGCAAGATATAGTTCTTCTCCTACACAGAGACGCTGGAATGTGATTAAGCATATATTGCGATATTTAAAGGGAACTCTTGATATGGGTTTGTTTTATGCTAACAAAGATAGTACAAATCTTGTTAGTTATGAAGATGCATGTTATTTATCTAATCCCCATGAAGCTCGATCTCAAAGCGGGTACGTATTTACATATGGAGGTACTGTCATATCATGGCGCTCCACAAAATAATCTATTGTTGCTACTTCTTCAAATCATGCCGAGATAATAGCTATTCATGAAGCAAGTAGAGAATGAGTATGGTTGAGATCAATAATTCATTTTATTCGAGAAAAATGTGGTTTGGAATGTGAGAAAAGGCCCACAATTTTATATGAAGACAATGTTGCATGCATAGTCCAATTGAAGGGAAGATTTATAAAAGAAGATAGAACGAAGCACATTTCACCAAAATTATTCTACACGCATGATCTTCAGAAAAATAGTGACATTGATGTGCAACAAATCCGTTCAAGTAACAATCCGGTAGATTTATTCACCAAGTCTTTGCCAACTTCAACTTTTGAGAAGATGGTATACAGGATTGGGATGCGGAGACTCAAATATTTGAAACAAAGTTTTCATCAGCGGGAATAAAATACGCGGTGCACTCTTTTTACCTTACTAAGATTTTTTCCCACGGGGTTTTCCTTATAAGGTTTTTAATGAGGCGCCTAGCAATGCATATTACTAAATATGTGTACTCTTTTTCCTTCACTAGGATTTTTTCCCACGGAGTTTTTCCTAGTAAGGTTTTAATGGGCACATTATCTTTTAATGAACATCCAAGGGGGAGTGTAATAAATATATATTATGGATGTTCATAAGCTCCCTGAAGAAGCTTATCATTTCACTACTCAGTATGGATAAATATTACCCCCGGTAGAAGATTATCTATGTCTGGTACAGTAGCAGCTTACACAGCAGCTTGCAGTAGCTTACACAGCAGCTTGCAGTAGCAGCTTACACAGCAACTTGCAGTAGCAACTTCCTTCTTCTATAAATAGAGGAGATTTCAGTTCATTATGTACATCAGTTTGAAAGTTGAATAATATATCACTCTTTCTCTATACTTGTCTTTGGTTTATTTACTTTACAGTCCTTATTTTATAACAGATTGTTAGTTCTGCAGATCGCTCTCTGGTTGCTTTGTTATAACTAGGAGAACATTATAATAGAAATACACATTTTGCTTCTTCTGGCAAATCCTAGCCTTTGGGGCATCCCAGAGAAAAACCTTGTTATCTATTTGAAGACCTGATGGTTTTAGTTTCTGAAAATGTTCCTAAAACTTTTAAACCCAAGCATACTAACTCTTGATTATGAGTTGTTCTCTTTTGCATCATAACGATTATGACATTTCAATTCAACCATAGAAAAGAAATTGAAAAGAAAGAAGATAGACACGAAATGGCATATTATATCCACTATTTCCTTGTTCCATTTTCACAACTCTATAATTAAATTGATGTGGTATAACTAATTAATGGATCACTTGTGAGACCCAAAAATACAATAAAAGAATAATCCAAGAACCAATCACCCCAAAACTGTTAAAAATAAGAACTTTATATATATTTTAAGTACAAAATTATTGGTTTTTATCGGGTGTATACGGTTAAAACCGGGCTCACTCGATTTTGTTGATTAACTGAGACCAGGATGGTGGGCCAAGGATCAGCCCCGTATTATATCAGTCCGAGACATGAAGATAAGGTACCGAGCTCGGGATTCGAAGTGCTAGTCGAGATCGAGACCAATGACGAACGAGACCAAACGGGATAGACATTGAGCAAGACCGAAGATAGCATAATAACGAAATGCCTAGATATCTGTGACTAGTCGAGGATCATGGCGGAAATCTCGGAATGGGCCAAATCAAGAACGGTTATTTATCTAATCATGAGATTTTCTTCTGTAATTAGAATTGTACCATAAGTTCCTTTACTATATAAATGGGGTTCTAATTATTTGTATTATCTAACTCTCACATATCAAAAGCAATACAATACTCTTTTCTATCTTATACTCTCTTGTTCCTCAGTTTATTTCATATTACTCCATTCTTAGCTGGTTCGAGGGCGATCTAACTCGAGGGCCGAATTACATTTCAACACTGGTTTGCTTTATTTTACTGTTAACTTCTATCATTAATCATCGTATTTATCAATTGGTACTAGGTGAAATCACGTGTCCTTAAAACCACTTATAAGTTTAATTATTATCCGAATTTAAGGGTAAACAGTTTGGCACCCGCCGTGGGGCTAAGGATAATAGTGGTTGCATGGTATTAATTCTTATAACACACACTGCTTTACGCTTGTTCTCGTAAGTGTTTTAGATTTCAGGATCAGCACATCGAACTCACAGACAGTACCCTCTCACGCCGACAACGACCTCGGTTTTCATGGAGAAAACGACAATATAGCTGCCCCAGGGATCGAAGTGCCTCAGGATGGCCTTGAGGAAATACCATATGCAATTCCCGTCGACGTCAGTTCCCATGTCGCCGTAAATGCAAATCTGGGCATCGACCTCGAGAATAGCGTCCGCAGGGAAGTTCGACCAGGCGATCAAGGTACACAGGGTGGCGAAGACGGCGGAGTTAGCCTTCAACTGATATTCGAAATGTTACACGCTCAACAAGCTGCCATAGCACAATTAAAAAATAAGAACCGTGCACCGAGCGGGGTTGAACCCGAGCCCTTACTAGAAGTTGTTCACAGGGCCGAACCAGTACCGGAGAGGCCAAACGAGAATGAATCGGGGACTGACCCCGCCATTATAAAGATGCTCGAAGAGCTTATAAAGCGAATTGAATCGGGGGAGAAAAAGATTGAAGAAAATGACAAAAGGTAGAAACGTATAACTCCCGAGTTGACAAAAAGGTAGAAACGAAGCCTTTTCCCCCAAGTGCGACTCCTAAGCCCATATCAATCCGCATGCTAGAAATTCTGAAGTATAATGGGACCACCGACCCTAATGAGCATTTCACATCTTATACATGCGCAATAAAGGGGAAATGATTTAGAAGATGACGAGATTGAGTCCGTTCTGCTGAAGAAGTTTGGATAAACTTTATCGAAGGGGCGATGATATTGTATCATAATTTGCCCCAACTCCATTGATTCCTTTGCCATGCTCGCAGATTCCTTCGTCAAAGCTCACGACGGAGCCATTAAAGTCGAGACTAGAAAATCGGAACTTTATCGAAGCGGGCGATGATATTGTATCATAATTCGCCCCAACTCCATTGATTCCTTTGCCATGCTCACAGATTCCTTCGTCAAAGCTCATGGCGGAGCCATAAAAGTCGAGACTATAAAATTGGACCTCTTCAAAGTGAAGCAGAAGGACAAGGAAATGCTCATAGAGTTCGTATCACGGATCCATATGGAACGCATGGACCTACCCCATGTCGTAGATGATTGGGCCGTCCAAGCTTTTACTCAAGGTTTGAACGTACGAAGTTTGGTGGCTTCACGACAGCTAAAGCAAAATTTAATTGAGTATCCAGCTGTGACCTAGGACGATGTGTATAATCGGTACCAGTCAAAAATCAGGGTCGAGGATGATCAGTTGGGAACTCCTTCCCGTTCCGTTTATCCAAAAAGACTCGTCGGCAGAATTCAAAGGGATATCGACGGAGAACCCCGATCGAACAGAGATCGATATCAACCATACAGTGGAGATCGGAGAAACAACAGTCCTGGACATAACCCCATTCGAAATGACTGAAGGAATGATCGAGGGCAGAGCTCCCGAGGGATCATAAGTAAGGTGGTTTCGATAAACATGTCGAGCCCAACGATGCACCACGTCTATCGGAATACAACTTAAGTGTCGATGCATTAGCTGTTGTATCGGCCATTGGGTGAATCAAAGATACCAGATGGCCTCGACCCTTACAGACTGATCCGGCCTAGAGGAATCCTAATCAAATATGCAAATACCATGGTACTCATGGTCATAAAACGGAAGATTGCAGACAACTAAGGGAGGAGGTAGCCCGTTTGTTCAACGAGGGCCACCTTCGGGAATTCTTGAGCGACCGAACTAAGAACCACTTTAGAGACAAGGATGCAAACATGAAGAACGAACAGGAAGAACCACAACATGTGATTCACATGATCGTTAGTGGGGTCGACATTCGATAAGGACCCGTGTGTTGGTGGGGTTGAAGCGTACCAAGGTGTCGATCACGAGTGAAAAGCGAATTCGAGAGCATGTGCCGGAAGGGACCTTGTCTTTCAATGACGAGGATGCAGAGGTGATATTAGAACCCCACAATGACGCACTGGTAATATCTGTTCTTATGAGTAAACGGTTATGATTGATCCAGGAAGCTGGACCAACTTTATTCGATTGAGGGTCATGGGGCAGCTCGACCTACAGGATCAAATTGTGCCTGCAACTCGGGTTCTTAACGGCTTCAATATGGCGAGTGAAACTACCAAAGGTGAAATTATCTTGCCAGTAAACGTAGTCAGGACCGTTCAGGAGACAAAGTTCCATGCGATCGAAGGCTACATGGGATACAACACCCTGCTTGGAAGGCCCTGGATTCATAACATGAGGGCGGTACCTTCAACCCTCACCAAGTTCTGAAGTTCCCAACACCGAAGGGAGTAAAAACGTTGTACGGGGAACAAACTTCCGCCAAGGAGATGTTTGCGGTCGATGAAGTGATACCGGTATCGGCACTCTCATCAACAAAGGGATCAAAGTCGAAGGGAAAATAGGAGGATAAATAGCAAGCACCGACATCGGCCTCGACCAAATTGCATGAGCAAGGGATCAACAAAGATGACGACTACTGGATCCCTCTATCCTTCATAATTCTCGATGACTCCGACGCCACCAAGTCAACGGTCGAAGAGTTGGAACAAGTCATATTGATTGACCACCAGCCTGAACGAAAGGTATACCTGGGCACGGGGCTAACCCCCGAGCTCAAGAACAAACTTATTCATTTCCTTAAAGCTAACATGGATTGCTTTGCCTAGTCCCATATCGATATGACATGGATCCCACCAGAAATCCCTACCCATCGGCTAATCCAGGACCCGAAATTCAGCGCGTAAAGCAAAAAAGAAGGCCCCAGTCCAAGGTTAAGCATGCATTAATCAAGGATGAGGTAACCAAACTTCTCAAAATAGGGTCCATTCGGGAAGTAAAATATCCCGAATTGTTAGCAAACGTAGTGGTAGTCCCTAAGAAAGGAAATAAACTTAGAATGTGCGTAGATTAAAAGGACTTGAACAAGGCCTTCCCTAAGGATTCTTTTCCTTTGCAGAATATCGATCGCATGATCGATGACACTACCGGTCACGAAATTCTCAGTTTTCTCGATGCCTACTCCGGGTACAATCAAATACAGATGAACCCGGAGGATCAAGAAAAGACTTCATTTATCACTAAATACGACACATATTGTTATAATGTATTGTCGTTCAGACTAAAAAATGTTGGTGCAACTTATCAACGCTTAGTAAATCGAATGTTCGAAGAACAAATAGGAAAATCAATGGAAGCTTATATTAATGACATGTTAGTTAAGTCCCTGCGAGCAGAGGACCATTTGAAACACTTGTAGGAGACATTCGACATACTAAGAAAGTACAACATGAAGCTCAACCCGGAGAAGTGTGCGTTCAGGGTCGGCTCGGGCAAGTTCCTCGGCTTCATGGTATCAAATTGGTGATCGAGATCAACCTTGATAAAATCAAAGCCATCGAAGATATCACGGTCGGGGATAATGTCGAGGCCGTACAAAGGTTAACAGGGTGTTGCTCCCAAACGCACACACAAGTATACGTGGTCGTACAAGTAATATAATGATAAATCGGATTGTCGGACCCACAGAGACTTGTATCAACTACTCACTAACTCACTGAAATTGTTATTCAATCGAGCCAAAATAAGATCCAATAGTGTAATTATGCTATACTCCAATTCTAGAAACTAACTAATTATCAAGTAACGAAAATGTTGATGTGTATTCAGTAGAGACAAATATTCCAGGGTTGTGATTGTTTCACCATTCGTATTGTATTCTAATTAATTCTCCCTTTCATATAATTCACTCATGGTTGCTAATTAATCGATAATTGTTCTCATAGCCTTCTCCCGAAGCACTACTCGCCTGTTCTCAATAGATTAACGCCTATATTCCTATGAAATTAATCTATCAGAATGCATTAAGATTACGATATCTAATTAAGCACGGTGACTAGGTATATTCCTATCCTTAGCCACAAATCCGCTCCCCTTAAGGGTTAAGATTGTGCTCTCTTCAACTCTTCTCTAATCTATACACGGATTTCCCAAGCATAGCATAGATAGTATATAGAACCTAACTGCTGGCCAAACAATTAAGCAATTAACCACAGAATTGAAGAAACAACCATATGTTGAGCGAATTATAATCAAGGTCAAATCAATGTCGAGTAACAATATTCATGGCTAAATCACAACCCCAGAACAATGGGTGTTTAGCCACTCATGCTCAAAGATGGCTAAAACCCAATATAAATCATACTACTCAAAACAAGAGATGAAAGAAGAAGATTTGAAGGTCTAATTGTTCCAATTTCTTCTCACAATGAAGTATTCTCTCGTTTGCTGCTCAAAAACTAGTCTTCTCCTCTCTTGGGCGGAATTCTAATACTTATATAGGGTTTGGGGCAATAAAATCCCGTGTTTGCACTTTTAGTCCCTGAAGTTTCGGTGATTTACTACGGTCGCGGCTGGACCGCGGTCGGCTAATTTTCCTGGCTTCAGTTCCTTCCACCGCAGTCGCACCGTGGTCGACCGCGATCGTGGTGGCTTCAGTTCTTTTCTCGCGTCTTCCAGTGCATTTCATGAGTATCACTGTGATTGGCCTCAAATTTCCCTAGTTGACTCCAAATTGCTCCAAAGTCCTCTCCTCGTGACATATAACCTGCAAAGCACAAAAAGCACTAATCAGAGCATTTTGTTATCACTATTTACATTAAAAACAACACAAAGTGTGGTTCATTAGGGGCATAATTATAGTCAAATTCACCTATCATCAACACCCCAGACTTAAACCTTTGCTCGTCCTCGAGCAGCTAAACCAAACCCTAAGACCTAATCATCTCAAGCATTACCCTTTTTGTGCCACACCTGGCATTTTACAGGAAACACCCCAAGTTGTGCAACAACTACACCTCAAAAGAAGACTCTACATTCCATGCCACACTTTTACTTTTTCAAAGTACTACATACAGAGGTGAAGATTTATCTTTTCTTCCTGAATTACATGCCCTCACATCACACAATTGAGAGAAGTTCCACAAAGATAAAATTAGAAATAACAGGAACTTTAGATGGAAAGAATTCACTCACTCTTAGCAAAGAACATTCATATGTCACACAGATACGCCATAAGCTTGCCCGTAGTGTAATACTCTACTAATTGAGTTCATTCAGTCTAAGATCAATAGGTCTTTATTTGATTGTAATGTAGGCTAAGGGACGGGTAGGATACATTTAAGTATAGTGACTAACCTCCCTAAGCACTTTTAATACATTTACTTCAACATTCAGCCCAATTTTCTTGCTCAGCCACTTGTTTTCCACATTTTGTTTCATAATCACCCCACTTTTCTTAGGTGCAACTACCTTTTCGTGCCACTCAATATCAAGGATTAAGTGTTGTCACGACCCGAATCCTAATTCAGGTCGCGATGGCGCCCAACATCGGGGTTAGGTAAGCCAATATGAAACACTAGGTGTTACCCTTCCCCCTTTTGGTTAACAATTTAATAACTACCAATTTTAAATGGATGAAACACAATAATGATAAATGATACGAGATAGAACCACAGGTGCAGAAATCAACCGATAAGCACGTCACATAACATATGCACGGCCAAAACCCAAAATAATAACTGCGTGTGTGTGCCAGGAACTATTGTCACGAGTGCCACGGGCAACTACTGAATATACAATAACTGAAATATATATATACAGAGCCTCAGTCTGAAAAAAAGATAGAGGAAATATGACAAGGAAACTCCAGGGTGCTGCCAGGAAGTCGCCAAGAAGGACAGCTCACCGTGAAGTATAGCCACTCGGTCAATATCTAGCACTGGACTGAAAATCAGACGGACCAGCCTCCGGACCTGTACAATCAAGTGCAGAAAGAAAGGAAAGTGCAGCATGAGTACATACATAAATATGTACCCAGTGAGTATCCCGTCTAATCTCGAAGAAGTAGTGACGAGAGGTCGACTCGATACTCACTAAGGTCCAACAGTAATAAAGTAAGCAGGATGTAAGGAAAACTATAGGCAAGTAAACAAATAATCAAGTACATCAATATCCGGCATCAAGTAACAATCTTGAATCAAACAAGTTTGGTATCCGCCGTGGCGTACGGCCCGCTCCCATATGGTACTCACTCACATCGCTCCGCAGTGGCGTACGGCCCGATCCCACCCTATAGTCTCAATCTCGACGTGGCGTACGACCCGATCCCACCCTGTAGTCTCAATCTCGTTGTGGCGTACGGCCCGATCCCACCCTGTAGTCTCAATCTCGCCGTGGCGTACGGCTCGATCCCACAATATAATCAATCATCACTCTGCCGTGGCGCACGACCCGATCCCATAATATAATCACTCCTCACTCTGCCGTGGCGTACGGACCGATCCCATCCCGTGATTCTCTTATCACACTTGAATCAAGCCAACTATCACAAAGCTCAAGACAACAATACCAATCACATAAGTATACAAGTCATATTTATGCTATAACAAGGAAAAACAATGAACATGCCGTGTCCTAACTACCCGGACGGAGCAGTATAGTCACTACGTACAGATTCTCGTCACTTGGTGCGTACGTAGCCCCCGAACAAGATCACATAGAAATCAAGGTTACCTAGAAAGACAATTTCCCTCTTACGAGGTTAGAAAGGAGACTCACCTCGACGAAGCACTCCTCGGACCAAAGACCAGATCAAGAATGCGCCCAAAGCTCTGAAACTACCCTCGACGGCTCACAATTGGCCAAACATAACATGATTGAATCAATTTAAGGTTCAAGAAGGAGAATTAGCAAGAATTCCTAAAATTTAACATTCTTGGCGATTTTTGAAATTTCGACCCCGGGCCCACGCTTTCGGATTTTGAAAATTCTTGAAGGATTAAATTACCCGTAGTCTAAGGATCGTAAATACATAATTTATTTAGGAATTCATGGCTAAAAAGAGATAATTCATTAATTAACAAAGCCCTAGGAAATTTCTACCCAATTTTCCCCATGATTTTGATGTTTTTAAGAACAAAAATTAGTTGAATTCCATGAAAAATTGATAATTTAGAAAAGAAGTCACTCACCTTAGATGATAGTGGCTTTTGACAGCCCTTTTCCCCAGCTCTAAGATGCTTCAATGGAGTTTGGAAATTGGAAATGAGGAAGAAAGCCCGTAATTGGGCATTTAAATACTGCACAGGAAAACCTTCACTGTGATCGCGACATCAGGCCTGCGATCGCGGAGAACAAATGACCCTGGCCCTCGAGAAGCATTATGCGATCACATAGATGGGGCCTTCGATCGTGGAGGGTGGGGAGGTAGGATTATGCGATCGCAGGAGTGAGGTCTGCGGCCGCAGAGAGAAACAGGCAGTAGGGGGAGTAGGTGACTTGTGCGATCGCAGGGATGAGTCTGCGACCGCAGAGGGTTGGGGAGGGGACCATATGCGATCGCGGAGGGATGCCTGCGATCGCAGAGAACATTGGATGGCCCAGCATAAATACTTCTCTGCGATTGCATCCCTGCTTCTGCGATCGCAGAGAAGGAAACCAGACAGAAAATTTTTGGTTTTTCTAACTTAGCTCTCGGGGGTCTAAAACACCCCCGATCCCCTGTCCAAAAGCATCGGCAAGTCTTTATTCATGATACAGACTTGCTCGAACTTCCAGAACATGAAAAACAACAACGAAACTCAAAATTCAACCCCAAAACCAAATTAATCAAACTTAAGAACTTTTAAATTCTAGAATTCATTACCTTGCGCCAAACGAGTCTATACTACTCGGAATGACCTCAAATTTTACAGACAAGTCATAAATGACTATACGGAACTATTCCCTATCCCAAAATTCCATTCGGACCTCGATAGCATAAATTCACGTCCCAACCCAAATTTCAAAGTTAAGGAAATCCTAATTTCTATTTCGGGGGCCAAAATGCTTCCGGGTCATCAAAAACCCGAGCCGAACATACGTCCAAGTCCAAAATCATCTTACGGAGCTACTGGAGCTGTCAGAACTTGATTCCGAGGCCGTTTGCTCAAAATGTTGACCGAAGTCAAACTTGGCCAAATAGGCCAGCCTTAAGGAACCAAGTGTTCCTAAACCATCCAATTCATTCCCAAATCCCGAACCACCCGCTCCCGCGAGTCATAAAGCACGAATAGCCGCTAAGGAAGGTTTCATTCAGGGAAACAAAATCCTAATACGCAAAACGATCGGCTGGGTCATTACAAGTGTATTCATTGTCCTTTTTCTTTTTTCTTTTTTCTTTTTTCTTTTTTTTTCTAAGTGGCTTCACTTCTTTTGTATTATTGCACCTTTCATTTTATTTCCATGATTTTCCTCACCGATCACACCACCACCCCACACTTAGATTTTTATATATTCTCCAACACTTCAAGTGCTCATAAGGGGTACAGGGTTCAAATAGTCAAGCTATTCAAACACATGGATATGGGTCATTATATGTTTATCAAAGAAACAGGCTTTAATCTCAACGGGGTTAACTATGGTACATTATTTACAGGTGGATATATATTTATGTAGGCTTCACAAAGAAGTGCCTATATCCTTTCTAAGACCAAACAAACTTCTATTTCGCTTTGTACACACACAGGGCAAGTTCTAGGTATCATATGCAGACATAGAATAAAACGTAATCACTCACACACACATGGCACATAATCCATTCCGAATTGGTTCATCAACAAACTCAAGTGAGTATTCAAGTTAGACACAGTGTGCAAATTAAGGCATAATACAAGAGTCTACAAGTGAGCCTAAGCGTCTCACCCTTGGGTTTGTTTTGATTGTCTTCAGGTGTGTACACTGCGGGGTGCGTTCTTTCCTTTACCCTTTTAGCCCAAGAGAGTCCTAATAACTACTACAAAGAAATCTACCTAACCCAGTTCAATCTAAACCCTTGAAAAAGAACCGTGGTCAAAATAAAAACCAAGGGGGAATTACTACACTACCTAAAAAGAAAATAAAAAATCTTTTTGGTCTTTTCTTTAGACTACTTCCCTCAAGAAGACTGTCTAAGTGGTCCGTGATCAGGAAGAGTCTCCTACATCTTATGGGTTTTTTTTATTCGACTTAAGCCCTTAAGAGACCCGTCGAAGGGTGTCCATCTTCGGGCCAAGACGATGAAACAAACACAACTAGAACAGTATATACACAAACCAAATAACCTATACAACTACAACAATTAAGTCTCCCGCCCCACACATAAAAATATGGCATGTCCCCATGACAATTGACAATAAAAGTACAGAGGGGTAAGGAAACTTCCTTGGAGCTCAGTTGAAGTCAGAAATGGAGGCTGGGTCCATATTGCAGGCCATTTCAATGGCGCAGAACCACGCCATAAATCGCCTCTCCGATCTAGCCTGCCGCTTGGACATTGCATCCAACCGGACGTGAAGGCTATCTACGGAGGTGCACACATTAGCCACATCCTCCTCCAAGGTGGGCATCCTGGCGCCAGACTAGGACCTCGAGGGTCCTGCCCCATCATGGGACCTCCGTGGTGGTGAAGCAGGGGGTGAGACCGCCTCATCATCATCAATTTCTATGGGCGCTGCAACGTCCTTGCCCACATTTATCTTTGCAGCTCTGAAGGCAGCCTTCTTCAGCAATTTTCCGTCACCGGGCCGTTCGGGCACATCCGCCAATCTGCACAACATCGTGACCAGGGAGGGAAAGTAGAACCCTTTGGTCAGTAATGGTGACCTGATCAACATTTCATCCCCAATCACCCGGGCGACATCAAAGTCCATCCCATTTACGAAGCACCACACCATCACTGCCCGCAGACAATTCACATTAGTAGTATTGCTGGAGGGTAAGAACCGGCTACAAATCACTGTGAACCAGCACTTGGCCTCCCAAGTGAAGGAATTAGAGTTGAGAGTGATGTTTTCCTTCACCCAGGTAGGCTGCCCACCCAGACAGATAGATTCAATCAACATGTTCCAATTGAACGCAGGAGATTGGTAGGCCCTGTAGTAATCGACCTCACCGGTGAACTGCGGTAGCCTATAGACCCGACGAATTGCCTCCACGGAGGCATCCACCACTTTTCCCCTAAGAATGACTGGCCGGAGCATATGTTCCAGGCAGTTCGCATAGAACTCCCGGACCATCATTATATTAGCAGTCTCCGGCTCCTCAAATAAGAAGTCTAACCCTCGCCTTCAGATTTCCTCATACATGGCTGGGTTTTCAGTTTGAAGGTTTTCCCAGTCTACGGGAACTTCAATGACACAATTCTTGGCAGCCTTAGCATTGAAACGGTCCTCTGCCTCCTGGGATTCAAAACGGGTTGCGTCCCAGGTTGGTGCTGTCGTGCTGGCAGTGTTTCTGCGCTTGCGGGGGGCCATGATACCTGAAACCAAAGAGGGACTAAAGTTAGTGTGGTCCTAGCAATGTACCAGCCGGGTGATTACTCAGACTTCACCACCTGCCAGTCACCAAACAAACCAAACTCGCCAAACGTGGCCAATGCACAACATTAGGTGGGAAACATTGTCAATACATATATACAAGCCCCATTGGTACTACATTCTCCTCAACTTCCAACATACTAACCCACTTAGGCCCACAACCACAGTAATGTCCCCCAATTATCAATACAAACGACCCACATAAGCCCCTAAAATAGAGTAAATTTGGTCCTTCTTCAACACCCATGCCTCATTGACCACCCCACCCCACACACGATACTACTATTATTGAGAACACCCAAACCACCAACAAATTAACCCCAAAGTGGCCACACCCACCATATAACAAGTCAAAACTTGGTGGGGAACTACCATTATCCACAAACATACAAGATCTACTACAAAAAAAACTAATTAAAAAGAAAAGATTGCAAAAAGAAAAAGAGAAAAAGAAACACTTACTTAAAGAGGTCAACAATGGTGAAGTGGGGGGAAGGAGTGAGAGGGAGTCTGTTGTTGGGTGGGGGGAAGAAGAAGAGGAATGTTTTGGGGGAAGAAGAAGAGGAAGAAGGGGAAATTTCTGGGGGGTTTTGGTTGATTTTGTGGGAGAGAAGAGAGAAAGGGAAGAAAAGGGAAAAGAGGCGTTGGTTATGGGTAGTGGAAGGGAGGGGAAAAGTTTTATGAGGGTAATGGGGGAGTTTTAAATTAATAAAATTAAAAGGAAAAGAAAAAAATTAGCAGTTAAAAGACATAACTAGGCGGGAACTGGGTTCACCGTGGTCGCGCCGTGGTCGACCGCGGTCGCGGTGAGGTTTAGAGACCTGTTTCCACCGCGGTCGCACCGAGGTTCAGAGAGCCTATTTTTCCGCGGTCGCGGTGATGTTCATAGAGGATATTTCTCCGCGGTCCAGCGAGGCCCTTTCATCGCGGTCGCGCCGCGGTGACGGTCTTCCGAGGCTTTTTAGCTTGGTTTTGCAATTTACTTAGTTTTAACCTAGTTTTCACCTAACCAGATTTGTTCTATGCCCCGGGATTTTGTTCAACACCCTCCACAACTTTCCACACTCAAAAACATGTTAAGAAAATACTACTATCATAGGTTGCCTCCCACGAAGCGCTTGATTTAATGTCGCGACACGACGAGTACAACAATCAATGGGTTGCCTCCCACGAAGCGCCTAATTTAACGTCGCGACACGACGCAGAGCCTCGCCCCACTAATCAGCGAGCACGACCTTGGTCTTCTCACGATTCATGGCACCACCCCAATAGTGCTTAACTCTATGTCCATTCACCAAAAATGTTCTTTCACCATGTATAGCTCGCAACTCAAGCGCACCATAAGGAGTGACTCTTACTACTTCAAACGGGCCGGACCATCTCGATTTCAGCTTACCAGGAAACAACCTCAGCCTAGAATTAAATAACAATACCTGTTGGCCGGGCTCGAATTGTCGTGGCTTAATATGCTTGTCATGCCATCTCTTGGTCTTCTCTTTGTAAAGTTTGGCATTTTCATACGAGTGCAGCCTGAACTCATCTAATTCATCCAACTGCAACAGTCTTTTCTCACCCGCGGCTTCAAGGTTCATGTTTAGCTTTTTGATGGCCCAATATGCTTTATGTTCGAGTTTAACGGGCAAGTGATACGCCTTCCTATAGACCAACTTGTACGGTGACGCCCCAATTGGCATTTTGTAAGCTGTTCTATATGCCCATAAGGCATCATCTAGCTTTGCAGCCCAATCTTTCATGTTCACACTCACCGTTTTCTCCAATATTTACTTTATTTCTCTGTTGGAGACCTCAGCTTGTCCACTTGTTTGAGGGTGATATGCAGTCGCAACTCGATGACGGATTCCATATTTAGCTAAAAGGTTATTCAACAACCGATTGCAGAAATGGGTTCCTTCATCACTAATCAAGGCACGTGAAGTCCTAAATCTCGAGAATATGTTCTTCTTCACAAATGCAGCTACAACAATGGCATCATTTGTTGGAAATGCAATTGCCTCCACCCACTTCGACCTGTAGTCGACTGCCAGTAGAATGTATTTGTTTCCTTTGGATGATGGGAATGGACCCATAAAATCTATCCCCCACACATCAAAAATCTCTACCTCCAGTATATTGTTCAAGGGCATCTCGTGCTTCCTCGTGATTGTTCCTGTTCTCTAGCACTGGTCACACTTTTTAACAAACGCGTGGGCATCCTTGAATAGAGTTGGCCAAAAGAACCCAGATTGTAGCACTTTTGCCGGTTTTCGATCGCCACCATGATGGACTCCATAGGGTGATGCATGACAATCATACAGCACAAGTTCCACCTCTCTATCAGGAATACATCTCCTCATCAACTGGTCACCACATTCTTTGTACAAATATGGCTCATCCCAGTAGTAAGACTTCACATCACGTAAGAACCTCTTCCTTGCCTCCGATTCCATTTCCGGAGGAAGTACCCCACTCACCAGATAATTCACGAAGTCAGCATACCATGGAAGAGGGTCTTGGGTTATAGCAAAAAGTTGCTCATCAGGAAACACTTCTTTGATTTCTCCACCCTTCTCCACATGGTCATGATTTTCCAGCCTTGACAGATGGTCAGTTACTTGGTTTTCAGTGACTTTTTGATCTCTTATCTCCACATCAAATTCCTACAACAATAACACCCAGTGCATCAATCTAGCTTTAGATTCCTTCTTTGTAAATAGATACCTGATTGTTGCATGATCTGTGTGGACTATGACTTTTGTTCCCACCAAGTATGCCCGAAATTTTTTAAAGGCCCACACCACAGCTAGCAACTCCTTTTCAGTGGTAGTGTAATTCTGCTGTGCAGCATCAAGGGTCTTACTCTCATAGTAAATGGAGTAAAACACCTTGTCTCTCCTCTGGCCCCACTGCATGGTCACTTGCATCACACATAAGTTCAAATGGTTCTGACATATCAGGTGCAACAATTATGGGGGCAGCCACCAATTTCTTCTTGAGCTCCTCAAATGCCTTCAGGCAGGCTTCATCAAAATTGAACTTGACATCTTTTTCCAGCAACCTCCACAAAGGAGTAGCAATTTTAGAAAAATCTTTAATAAAGCGTCTGTAAAATCCTGCGTGTCCCAAGAAACTCCGGACACCCTTCACAGAAATTGGTGGAG
Source organism: Nicotiana undulata (assembly GCA_005239495.1). Taxonomy (NCBI): domain Eukaryota; kingdom Viridiplantae; phylum Streptophyta; class Magnoliopsida; order Solanales; family Solanaceae; genus Nicotiana; species Nicotiana undulata. The sequence continues at coordinate 11,770 of ML293580.1, read as the reverse complement.
GTAGTTTTTCAACTGCCTCCACCTTTGCCTTATCAACTTTGATGCCACTCCTTGACACTCTATGACCCAAAACGATGCCTTCCTGCACCATAAAGTGGCACTTCTCCCAATTTAACACCAGATTTATTTCTTCACAACGGGCCAACACCATGCTCAGATTTGTCAAACAATTATCATAAGATGACCCAAAGACTGAGAAGTCATCCATGAACACCTCCACGAATTTTTCCACCATATCAGTGAAAATAGCCATCATGCATCTTTGGAAAGTGGCTGGTGCATTACAAAGACCAAACGACATTCGCTTGAAGGCGAAGGTGCCATAAGGACAGGTAAACGTGGTCTTCTCCTGGTCCTCTGGGCATATGACAATCTGATTGTATCCTGAATACCCGTGAAGAAAACAATAATATTCATGCCCAGCTAATCTGTCCAACATTTGGTCAATGAAGGGGAGAGGGAAGTGATCCTTGCGGGTTGCCTTGTTGAGCCTTCGATAATCAATGCAAAATCTCCATCCCGTAACAGTACCGGTAGGAATCAGCTCATTCTTCTCATTCTCAATCATAGTCATCCCTCCCTTTTTGGGCGCACATTGAACCGGGCTCACCCAGTTGCTGTCAGAAATAGGAAAGATGATACCTGCATCCAGCAATTTTATGACATCTTTCTTCACCACCTCTTTCATGATGGGATTTAACCTCATTTGATGCTCAACACTCGGGCGGTGTCCCTCTTCTATAAAGATTTTGTGCATACAAAACGATGGACTGATTCCCTTAATATATGCAATGGTCCACCCTATTGCCTTCTTGTGCTCACAAAGTATTCTGAGCAATTTCTCTTCTTGTGGCTTGGTCAGGCTGGACGAGATGATCACGGGCAATGTTTCAGAGTTTCCCAAATAAGCATAGCGCAAATGTGCTGGAAGAGGTTTAAGTTCTAGCTTTGGAGCTTCCTCAATAGAAGGCTTAAGAGGGGTTAGAGTGATTGGCTTGTTCAACTCCTCAAATTTCCCTAGCCCGTGGATGTTACTGCAGGATATTTTAAGAGCATTCTCAATCTCTCCCCTTGTTTCATCTCCACTATCTTCTTCACCTCCCACCAAAACTTGCTCAAGATGGTCCACAGGACACATGTAGGGGACCATTGATGCATCCTTGCTTTCCACCACAGTAATCATGGATTGCTCTTCATAGTGGACTGGTAATTTGAGTGATTTATAGACATTAAACACCTCCACTCGATCACCAACCCGCATCGTCATCTTCATTTCACACACATCGATGATAGCTCGGCCCGTGGCTAAGAAGGGACGCCCAAAAATAAATGGGACTTCCTGATCAGGCTCATAATCCAGGATAATGAAATCAGGTGGGAACATGAAAGAGCCCACTTGCACCAGTACATCTTCGATCACTCCCTCAGGATGAGCAAGGGAGCGATCAGCCAATTGTAAAATCTCTGTTGTTGGGCGTGGCTCACCCAAACCCAATTTCTTGAACACATATAGTGGGATTATATTAATGCTTGCCCCAAGATCACACAAAGCTCGCCCGACTGCCTGCTTACCAATTGAGATTTGGATAGTAAAACTACCCCGATCCTTTAATTTCTGAGGTAGCTTGCTCTAAATTCTTGAGCTACATTCCTCAGTGAGTGTGACGGTCTCATACTCAGTCAGCCTTCTTTTATGGGCCACAATATCCTTGATATATTTGACATATTTGGGCACCTCCTGCAAAATATCTACCAGTGGAATGTTGATTTGTACCTGCTTCAATAGGTAAAGGAACTTCTTGTATGCGGCATTATCCTTCATTTTTTGTAACCTTTGAGGGAACGGAGGGGGTGGCCTTGCAACCACTGGTGGGGGTTGCTCAGCCACCGCCTCCTCGGCTGGCTTTTCTGACTCTTTTGGATTGGCAGATGTTGACTCAATAGTGGCTGGTTCCTCATTAAAAGTTACCTGCTTTCTCTTCTCGGATTGAACTTCTTCTAATTGCCTCCCATTCCTCAATGATACAGCATTGACAGATGCTTTAGGATTAGCTTCAGTGTCACTTGGGAGGGCCCCTGTTGGTCAGGTATTTTGGGAACTAGCAAGTTTCCCCACTTGACGTTCCAAGTTTCTCATTGCTACCATCTGGGCTTGGTTATCTGCCATCATTTTCTGATTGAAAGCAAGTTGGTCGTTCATCATTCTTTTCATAATCTCCTCAAGGCTAGCTGATTGTTCAGTCTGAGGTGGCTTGTATTATTGCTGCGGTACATGAGGTGCTGGAGGCCTGCAATTACTTTGAGTGCTTTGATTTCCACCCCAAGAGAAGTTTGGGTGGTTCCTCCAGTTGGGATTATAATTGTTCCCATATTGATTGGCTTGCCCTCTATTTGGATTTCCCACATAGCAGACAGGGTCATCTCCATAAACATCACAAAAGACTTGGACCTGTTCTACTGGCTGGACCTGTTGGAGTGGTTGAGATTGTTTCTTGTTAATGATCAGGGTCATCTGATTGACTTGGTTAGTCAATGTCGAAATCTGAGCTGACAAAGCCTAGACAACGTCTAATTCAAGAACCCCTGGTGACTTTTGAACCACATTCCTTCCCATCTCACCTTGCCAGTCTGGATTGCTTTTGGAGAATTTATTCAATAATGCAAATATTTCATCATAATTCTTCTCCAATACCTGACCTCCAGTTGCTGCATCTACCACAATTTTTGTTTGGGGATGGAGCCCCTCGATGAACGTGTGGACTAGCACCTCGTTTGTCTGATTGTGATGAGGACAGTCTCTGAGTAGCCCCTTAAATCTTTCACATGCTGAATATAAAGACTCGTCTGCTTTCTGCTTAAAGGAGACTATCTCACTTTTGATCTTAGCAGTCTTGCCTGAAGGGAAGAACCTTGCCAGAAATTTCCTCGCCAAATCATTCCAGGATGTAATGGAATTGGCTGGTTCTGCCTTTAGCCATCGCTTCGCTTCGCCCAACAGAGAGAATGGTAAAAGCGTAAGCCTCACATAGTCTGGAGTATCCCCGTTAGTGATATAAGTATCACTAATCTCCAAGAAGTTCAGGATATGCTACTGTGGATCCTTATGTGGAAGACCCATAAACTGCCCATTTGCATGAAGTAGCTGGATCATGCTCTGTTTCAGCTCAAAGTGCCCAGTGATTCTGGGCTTCACGATGCTGGAGGTAACATTAGCAATACTGGGCATTGCTACCTCCTGAACCTCCATGTGCTGCTCCTCTACCATTTTCACAGGAATTTGAACGAAGTCATGAATATTGTGTGTATCCCTTGCTTCCCTCAACCTTCTATGAAATAACCTCTCAGGTTCGGGGTCAAAGCCGTCAAGTCTGTCCTGGCTTTTGACCCTTCACATTCAATTAGACTTCCTGAGATTAGAACATCGATCAAGTAACGTTAGACTAGATGGAATAAAAAATTAAAGTAAACACTAGAAAGTAGTCTATTTTCAAGTCCCCGGCAACGGCACCAAAAACTTGTTGCTCCCAAACGCACACGCAATTATACGTGGTCGTACAAGTAATAAAATGATAAATCGGATTGTCAAACCCACGGAGACTTGTATCAACTACTCACTAACTCACTAAAATTATTATTCAATCGAGCCAAAATAAGATCCAATAGTGTAATTATGTTATACTCCAATTCTAGAAACTAACTAATTATCAAGTAACGAAAATGTTGATGTGTATTCAGTAGAGACAAATATTCCAGGGTTGTGATTGTTTCACCATTCGTATTGTATTCTAATTAATTCTCCCTTTCGTATAATTCACTCATGGTTTCTAATTAATCGATAATTGTTCTCATAGCCTTCTCCGGAAGCACTAGTCCCCTGTTCTCAATAGATTAACGCCTATATTCCTATGAAATTAATCTATCAGAATGCATTAAGATTACGATATCTAGTTAAGCACGGTGACTAGGTATATTCCTATCCTTATCCACAAATATGCTCCTCTTAAGGGTTAAGATCGCGCTCTCTTCAACTCTTCTCTATTCTATACACGGCTTTCCCAAGCATAGCATAAATAGTATATAGAACCTAACTGCTGGACAAACAATTAAGCAATTAACCACAGAATTGAAGAAACAACCATATGTTGAGCGAATTATAATCAATGTCGAATAACAATATTCATGGCTAAATCACAACCCCAGAACAATGGGTGTTTAGCCACTCATGCTCAAAGATGGCAAAAACCCAATATAAATCATACTACTCAAAACAAGAGATGAAAAAAGAAGATTTGAAGGTCTAATTGTTCATATTTCTTCTCACAATGAAGTATTCTCTAATTTGCTGCTCAAAAACTAGTATTCTCCTCTCTTGGGCGGAATTCTAACACTTATATAGGGTTTGGGGCAATAAAATCCCGTGTTTGCACTTTTAGTCCCTGAAGTTCCAGTGATTCACCGCGGTCGGCTAATTTTCCTGGCTTCAGTTCCTTCCACCGCGGTCGCGGCGGCTTCAGTTCTTTTCTCGCGTCTTCCAGTGCATTTCATGAGTATCACTGTGATTGGCCTCAAATTTCCCTAGTTGACTCCAAATTGCTCCAAAGTCCTCTCCTCGTGACATATAACCTGCAAAGCACAAAAAACACTAATCAGAGCATTTTGTTACCACTATTTACATTAAAAACAACACAAAGTGTGGTTCATTAGGGGCATAATTATAGTCAAATTCACATATCATCACAGGGCGCATAGCCGCCCTAGGGCGATTCATCTCGAGGTCCTCAGATAGAAGTCACCAGTTCTTCTCACTGCTTAGGAAGAAGAGTAATTTAGCGTAGAACCCGGATTGCCAACAAGCCTTAGAAGAACTAAAACGATACATGTCAAGCCTGCCACTACTTCACACCCCAAAAGCGGAAGAGCATCTTTACTTATACTTAGTAGTCTCGAAAATAGCGGTAAGTGGGGTCCTTGTTCGAGAAGATCAAGGTACACAATTCCCTATTTACTATGTTAGTCAGACCTTAGGTGAGGCTGAGACCATATACCCACACTTAGAAAAATTAGCGCTTGCCTTAATAAGCGCCTCTAGGAAATTAAAACCATATTTCCAATGTCATCCAATTTGTGTTGTAACTACCTATCCCCTTCGTAATGTTTTGCACAAACTCGAACTCTCGGGTCGATTGGCCAAATGGGCCGTTCAGATAAGCAGGTACGATATCGAGTATCAACCCGTACGGTAATCAAGTCTCAAATCATGGCAGACTTCGTGGGCGACTTCACGCCAACCCTCGTGCCCGAGGTCGAAAAAGAACTATTATTGAAATCGGGTACATCATCGGGGTGTGGTCCCTCTTCACAGACGGCGCTTTGAACGTGAAGAGGTCGGGGTTGGGCATCGTTTTGAAGCCACCCACGAGTAATATAATTAGACAATCTATCAGAACTTCAAAATTAACTAACAATGAGGCCGAGTATGAGGCCATGATTGCAGGTCTCAAGTTAGCTAAAAGTTTGGGAGCAGAGGTCATCGAGGCCAAATGTGATTCCCTATTTGTGGTAAACCAAGTCAACAGAACTTTCGAAGTCCGAGAAGATCGAATACAAAGGTACTTGGACAAGTAACAGGTAACTCTACACCGATTTAAAGAGTGGACCTTACAACACGTACCTCGGGAATAGAACAACGAGGTTAATGCCCTTGCAAACTTGATACGCTCAATTTACACCTTAAAAAGAGTGCAAGCGATCGTTGTCAAATATAGTAACCCAACAAGGTTGGGGTCGAATCCCACAGAGAACAATATGAGGGCGATTAGGAATGCTAGAGAGTTATCACTTATCGCGCAATGCCAAATAATTAAGATTTTGGGTTTTTGATAATTGTTTATAGCTAAATGCAAAAATATAAACTAACCTAGAAAGCGAGTAAAATAATTGATGGCAACAAGAATGAATGCATCGGGAATTACACTCAAGTAACGATCCAATGTATTTCACGATTTTACAAATATGAGTGAGTTATGTTAATTAGCCACGGATAATATTTCTTAATTAGCTTTTCCCAAAGACTAACAAGACTTCCTAAATGAATTATTCCTAACCCAATTAGGAGATTAAGCACTTCCGGGTTTGGCTACAAGTAGTTCAATCCTATCCCTAGGTAGAATCTATAAAATGAGGGTTAAATCCTCAAGTTCTTGTTAATTAATCTTCCCCAACCCCAAATAATCTTTTACAAAATTAATTCGGAGTTAATGGGTGAGTCCTAG
>ML293578.1:61488-78480 GCA_005239495.1 Nicotiana undulata | reverse complement strand
GGGGCCATCGATGCCCTAGTTAATTTGCTCGTTTCAGTCGTTAATGAGTTATATTTAGTTAAAGCGTTGGCTTGTCTGGCGGGTTCACCATTAGACGCAGTCATGGCCCGAAGGTGGGATTTTGGGGCATGACAGTTTTACTCCATTGTTTCTCACATTATGCACATACGGTTGTTTTAAAGCGAAGTTTGGAAATTTATGCGAGATCTTTTTAGGTGAACCAACGACTGTGATGCGGTTCGAGTCATTGCAACTTTTCCTGCCACGGAAGTTATAGGGTCCTTCTCAAAATTCTGCCCCGGTTTGATGGGTGCATACTTTTGGCGGTTGCTTGTGCGGCGACTGGCTGAACTTGCTTCAGAACTTTGAGGGTCCTCCTCAAATTCTTCCCCAGTTTCAATTTGTGGGGGAAAGGAGATTTTTATTAAATTGTGACCGAACCCATAGGGCTGCCTACGTATTCCCTCTTAAACGGGAATCAGGTCAGGCGTAGTTCAATCTACAACATTGAGGAAAGCATAAAGGGTTACACATAGTAGCGCTTGACTGCATCTGAGTTGATTGGTTTAGGCCAAATTTCTCCATCCATTTCTGCGAGTATAAGTGCTCCTCCTGTCAGCACTCTATAAACCATGTACGGACCCTGCCAGTTGGGAGAAAATTTCCCTTTGGCTTCATCCTAATGTGGAAAGATTTTCTTTAACACTAGTTGCCTCGGTGTGAATCGTCTCGGCTTGACTTTCTTGTTGAAGGCTTTGGTCATCCTGTTCTGATATAATTGGCCATGACAGACTGCGTTCATCCTCTTTCTGTCTATGAGGGCTAGTTGTTCATAACGGCTCTTTACCCATTTTGCGTCGCTGAGCTCAGCTTCTTGTATGATTCTCAGAAATGGAATCTCAACCTCGGCAGGAATAACAGCCACTGTACCGTAAACCAACATATAAAGAGTTGCCCCGGTTGATGTACGGACTGTGGTGAGATACCCCAACAAAGCAAATGATAATTTCTCAGGCCATTGCTTATGCTTTTCTATCAGTTTTCTCAGTATTTTCTTGATGTTTTTGTTGGCAGCCTCAACAGCTCCATTCATCTGAGGTCTGTATGTTGTGGAGTTCTTGTGTTTGATTTTGAATGTTTCATACATGGCTTTCATCAAGTCACTGTTGAGATTAGATCCATTATCGGTGATGACTGATTCTGGAACTCCGAACCGACAAACAATGCGGTCGCGGACGAAATCGTCCATGACTTTCTTAGTAACTGCTTTGTAGGATGCTGCTTCGACCCATTTGGTGAAATAATCAATGGCAACCAGAATAAACTTTTTTCCGTTAGAGGCGGCAAGCTTGATTGGTCCAATAACGTCCATGCCACAGGCGGAGAATGGCCACGGTGAACTTATTGCATTAAGCTCATTCGGAGGTACCTTTATTATATCCCCATGTATCTGACATCGGTGGCACTTTCAGACAACCGGATGCAGTCTGTCTCCATGGTCATCCATAAATAACCGGCTCGAAGTATCTTCTTTGCCAAAACAAAACTGTTCATATGTGCGCCGCATGTCCCAGCGTGAATTTCCTCCAATAATTTTGATGCTTCATTTGCGTCGACACAGCTTAATAGCCCCAAATCTAGAGTCCTGTTATACAGGATTCCTCCGCTGTGAAAGAAATTGTTGGACAATCTCTGAAGTGTCCGTTTCTGAGTGGTATTTGCAAGCTCTAGGTATTCTCCTTTTGCCAGGTACTCCTTGACATCATGAAACCAAGGATTTTCGTTTGCTTCTTCTTCAACATGGGCACAGTAAGCTGGCTGATTGTGGATTTTCACTGGAATAGAATCAATGAAATTCTTATCTGGATGCTGGATCATGGATGACAGAGTAGCCAAAGCATCAGCGAACTCATTCTGGATTCTGGGGACATGCCGAAATTCTATCTTTGTGAACCTTTTTCTCAACTCCTGAACATGATGTAGATGTGGAAATATATTGGAATTCTTGGTTGCCCATTCTCCGTGTACCTGGTGTACCAGTAAGTCTGAGTCACCAATCACTAACAACTCCTGGATGTTCATGTCGATGGCCATGTTGAGCCCTAAGATGCAGGCCTCATATTCAGCCATATTGTTGGTGCAGGGAAATCTGAGTTTTGCGGATACCGGATAATGCTGATCGGTTTCTGATATCAGGACTGCTCCAATACCGACCCCTTTGAAGTTTGTTGCTCCATCAAAGAACATCCTCCAACCGTAGTAGGATTCTGCAATGTCTTCTCCTACGAATGATACCTCTTCATTGGGAAAATACGTTTTCAGGGGTTCGTATTCTCCGTCCACAAGATTCTCAGCGAGATGCTCTGCTAGTGCCTGTCCTTTGACAGCCTTTTGAGTTATATAAATAATGTCGAACTCATTCAACAGGATTTGCCATTTGGCTAGCTTGCCAGTAGGCATGGGTTTCTGAAAGATGTACTTTAGTGGATCCATCTTGGATATGAGGTATGTGGTGTAGGCACAGAAGTAGTGCCTTAGCTTCTGGGAGACCCAAGTCAAAGCACATCAAGTGCGCTCTAATAAAGAATATCGGGCCCCATACGAGGTGAACTTCTTGCTGAGGTAGTAGATCGCTTGCTCCTTTCTTCCTGTTTCGTCATGTTGCCCTAGAACACAATCGAAAGCTTCATCTAGTACCACAAGGTAGAGTAACAGAGGTCTACCTGGCTCAGGCGGTACCAAAACTGGCGGTGTTGACAAATACTCCTTGATCCTGTCAAAAGCCTTTTGACAATCCTCGGTCCACTTATTTGCGGCATCCTTCTTTAGCATCTTGAAGATCGGTTCACAAATGACTGTACATTGTGCTATGAATCGGCTAATGTAATTAAGTCTCCTCACGAAACTCATAACATCCTTCTTTTTCTTTGGCGGTGGTAATTCTTGAATGGCTTTGACTTTAAATGGATCCAATTCTAGTCCCCGACGGCTTACAATGAACCCTAGTAACTTCCCAGCAGGAACCCCGAATGCACACTTCGCAGGGTTCAGTTTTAGATTGTATTTTCTTAACCTGTTGAAGAACTTCCTCAAATCTTCCATGTGATCAGCAGCTTTCTTTGACTTGATAATGATATCGTCCACATACACCTCAATCTCTTTGTGAATCATGTCATGGAATATAGTAGTCATAGCCCTCATGTAGGTGGACCCTGCATTCTTCAGACCGAATGGCATCATCTTGTAACAGTATATTCCCCATGGCGTAATGAACGCCGGTTTCTCAGCATCTTCTTCATCCATCCAAATTTGATGATAACCAGCAAAGCAATCTACGAATGACTGTAACTCATGTTTGGTGCAGTTGTCAATCAGAATGTGTATATTTGGCAAGGGGAAGTCATCTTTCGGAGGCCCGGTTGAGATCCCGGTAGTCGACACAGATTCTGACCTTCCCGTCCTTCTTCAGCACAGGTACAATGTTAGCTAACCATGTCGTGTACTCAACTACCCGGAGAACTTTGGCGTTGATCTGCTTGGTAACTTCTTCTTTGATTTTCAAACTCATGTCGGGTTTGAATTTTCTGAGCTTTTTCTTTACCAGTGGACACATTGGATTGGTTGGAAATTTGTGAGCCATAATAGATGTACTTAGACCAGTCATGTCATCATACGACCAGGCGAATATATCCTCATATTCCCTTAGAAACTCTGTATACTCATTCTTTTCTGACGGCGACATATGAATATTGATCCGTGTTTCCTTGACGTTCTCTGAATCCCCCAGATTGATAATTTCAGTCTCATCCAGGTTGGACTTAGGTCTGTTCTCTAAGTTCTCAATTTCCTTGACAATCTCGTCGGGTATATCATCTTCCTCTGAATCAATGTCCATTTGATGCGTCGTCTCATTGCACGTCACAGTCATCGGTTCATCAAGATAAGTAATAGTAATGTTGTATTGATAAAGTAATGGGATAAAAATGTAGCAAATAAATATGGGATTCATAAGGAAATTGGAAATGCTTTGATAAAACGAATAATTGTTTTTGAACATTGAAGATCTTATTGTAGGAATCAAAAATGCAGAAAAGGAAAGAAATTCATTTAATAAACAGTAAATAGTGCTTGTTCATTAGCCTTGCTACCCCGAGGCTCGGCGGGCTTTGGTCGTACGGATGGACCAGTTCTTGAGACGAGCTCCTCTGCTCACTGCCTGTATGGAAGGGCCTTCCTCCCCCTCCTCCTCTAGAACAACACAGCAATCCATGTCCCCGTCGTCTAGAAACAAGTCCCTCATTACCGCCAGTGCTTCTTCTTCATCGGACCCATAGATGATATCAGCCTGCTGGAAAGTCTGCTCCAAATGAGGTATTGGATTCTCCAAGGGGTAATAGTGACCGTGCCATGGGGGCGACCAGTTTTTGAATTCTTCCCATGTATACTCATACCCCAGACCGAAAATAGTACCATGTTCTTGAGTTTTATGGGCTTCATGATCCCTTGGAGGCTCTTACTGATCTTTTTGCCTGGCTCGTATCCTCCCCAATTCAAGATGCTCTCGATCTTGCTATCCCACCACTTGTCCTTGTCGGTGGCATTGGCTCGTTCAATATGGTGATAAGTTCCTCCACCCAGTTTTCTCTTTCCATCAATTACAGGGATAGTCTGGCGATTGTAAATAGGGTTGCTATCGTCGCCGTGGATGAGCACCTGTTGGTGATTCCACTCGAATTTTACTGCCTGATGTAGTGTTGACGCTACAGCCCCAGCAGCATGGATCCAGGGTCGTCCTAACAGTAGATTGTAAGATGCCGGCACATCTATCACCTGAAATTCCACCTCGAACCAAGTCGGTCCCATCTGCAGACATAGACTGATCTCCCCAATGGTAGACCTTTGAGAACCGCCGAAGGCTTTCACATTGATCGCTTCGTCCTTTATCTCATGTAGTCCCTTACCCAACTTCTTGAGTGTTATCAGCGGACATATGTTAAGACTGGACCCTCCGTCGACAAGAATCCTTGTTATGAAATAATCTTCGCATTGCACGGTGATGTGCAGAGCCTTGTTATGTCCCAATCCCTCAGGATGCAACTCATCTTCGTGAAAAGTGATTTTGTGGCTTTCCAATACTTGGCCTACCATGTTGGCCATTTCTCCGCTAGTGATGTTGTTCGGTACATAGGCTTCACCCAACACTTTCAGCAAAGCATTTATGTGCGTCTCAGAGTTTTGCAGCAGATAGAGAATGGATATCTCTGTTGGTGTCTTGTTCAGTTAGTCGATGACCGAATATTCTTTAGCCTCTATTTTCCTCCAAAGATCATCTGAACCTGTCACAATGAGGGGAGGTCGGTTGGCAGTCTGCTTGCTTGACTCGGCCAGATGCTCAGGGATATAGACTATACCAGTTCATGTCATACCCTTTGTTGCGATGGCTTTTTCAGACCCGCTTTTACTTTTCTTCTCGCCTCAGCTATATAATCCCAAGGGATAGCATTTGAATAGAAAGGTGGCGTGGTTGACATCACCACCGGGACTGGTGCGACTATCCTTACTTCAAATGGCAGACGGGCTTTGGGCGGTAAGACTGCAACCTCGAAGGGTGCGGGCGCCTTTGCCGGAGACCCGAAATCAACCTCAATTGGCACTAGTGCCTTTGACTTTGCCAGCGGTGCTGCTTCAAACTCAAGTGGGATAGACATATTCACCTCAGCATTCTCAGATGGTTGGATCTGGACTATGATCGGGTTGAAAGTAACTGCAAGTTTCTTTGGGTCATCGCCCTCTACGATCAACCCGATTGACCCATCGGGATCCCAATCATCTTTTATCTCGATCATATGGGTACCTCCACCCATACGTTCTGGTAAAGGATTGTTACGGACGTTCGGAGTGGATTCCTTGGCTACAATAATCTTGTTATCAATAAGAGTCTGCATCTTATCCTTCAAAGAACGGCATTCATCGATGGTGTGTCCTTTCATGCCAGAATGGTATGCACAGGATTTGTTCGGGTTAATCCAATGGGAAGGGTTCTCGGGGGTGACAGCGGGGATAGGTGTGACATAACCAGCAGCTTTGAGTTTTTCATACAGCTGGTTAACGGGCTCGGCTATGGCGATGTATTGTTTTGGAGGGCGACGATCAAATTTAGGGCGAGGCCTAGGGAAGTTTTGACGGGTAGGGGCAACTGGTAGTGAGATGGCTGGGAGTTATAGGTGTTGTAGACGGGAGCGGGTTGGGAGTATTTGGGTGAAGTGGGTTGATATGTGGGTTGTGGAGCTTGGTACGTGGGTGGTGGAGTTTGGTATGAAGGTGAGGGTGCTTGGTAATTTGGAGCGGTTTGATATGTGAATGGAGGTGCGGGATAGACCTGGTATTTAGGCAGGGGTTTGGCTTGTTGTGAAACCATCATGGCTCCCACATCTTTCTTTCTGGACACACCACCGGACTGCAGAGCTTTATTAGTGGCCTGTAAAGCTTCAAAGTTAGTAACCATACCATTCTTGATACCTTCTTCAATCCGCTCTCCCAATTTGATAATGTCGGAGAACTTTTGACCCTCGACCATCATCAGTCGTTCATAGTATTGCGGGTCCTGAGCCCGAACAAAAAATTTGTTCATCTGTTCTTCCTCTAAGGCAGGCCTGACTTTGGCATCTTCCGACCTCCAACGAGTAGCATACTCGCGAAAGGTTTCTGTGGGTTTCTTCCTCAAGTTCTGGATATAGAACACATCTGGTGCGTTCTCTGTGTTGAATCTAAACCTGTCCATGAAGTCTGTTGCCATACCTACCCAGTTGGACCACTTCTTGGGGTCTTGGCTGATATACCAAGATAGTGCATCTCCCTTCAAACTCCTCATAAATAGCTTCATGCAGATCCTTTCATCTTTTCCTACGCCAACCAATTTGTCACAGTAGGTCCTCAGGTGGACCCTTGGATCACCAGTACCATCGAACATCTTGAACTTTGAAGGTTTGTACCCCTCGGGAAGTTCGACATCAGGCTGTATGTAGAGGTCTTCATAGTTTAGACCTTCGATCCCCTTGACTCCTTCAACACCCTGGACTCGGCTAGTCAGCTTCCTAAGTTCCTAAGCCAGATTCTTGATAAGCAGGTCCTTCTCATCGGACTCAGATGTATGTGTGACAGGTTGGGTGGAGTGAGTCATAGTCTCCACGTAGATGGGATTGTTGTAGGCAAGAAGGTGATCTTTTGTGTGATTCTGAGGTCCCGGGGTGGAGGTGGAGTGTTGTGGCAAGTGTTGCACTGTGCTGGGAGAGTTTGGTTCTTTAGGGGAGTGGCGTGACGATGAAGTGCGGGGTGATTTGGCTGTTTTGGGATATTCTATGGAGGTGTAGGGGTGACGTCAGGGACATTGAGGAAAAATGATAGATTGGCCAGATTCCGAACTTGATCAAGTTCTTCTTGATATTTCAGCAACTTTTGTTCCAGTGGTGACATGTTCTCATGCAAAACCTGAATACCCCAGTCGTCAGTGGCCTCTACCCGTTCAACCCTATTCTCTTGTCTTTGTCTTTGCCCCTGGGAGGACTAGGAGGAGGAGTGGGAGGAGGGCCCTTGGATCTTGTGCGCTAGACTGATGATGCCAGAATGCACGAACTAACCTTTGGGGAGGGGAGTAATAAATAAAGGAAAAAACAAAAAGGTAATGAAGTTAGTGAGGATTATAAAGAATATTGCGATAATTTAAACACGTAATGCGAAAATGTAAAGCGCATCTTAAGTTGGGGAACCTCTTTGTGCCCGAGGTAGGCCTAGCGACAAATTAATTTGGAGAACTTGGAATGCTAAATGCCTCATTTCATTGATGATAAAAATGACTCTAAATATGCGAAAAATAAAAGTCACTAATGGCCAATGGCCTTATTACATCAAAGGAGACAAAATAAAAGACACCCCTATCTACTTGATCCCAGAAGGACCTTCCCCAGATTCGGCATTCCTGCTTCCTTCGATCAGCTTTCCCAACTCGCGAAGTCCCAGCAGTAAGTAGGTCCTGGCTAGATATCCTCCTTCAGCCTTTTTGCAGTCCTCGATCCTCTTGATGAACTTTTCCTCCAGCTCGACTATACCTCGCTCCAAGTACTCTAGCCTCTTGTTGGAGCTGATAGCCATATCCTTCCATTCCTCAATCAGCTTTTTGCTGGACTCGTGTATATGGTGATGATTATTCTCACATTCACGGAGCCTCTTGCGTAGATTGTTGAATTTAACTTGCGCTTCGTCCTTCTCATCTATGACCCGGTGACCCTGAGCGAATCCTGGCTCGAATCGACCCTCCATATCTTCTTCTAACAAGCTTAGATAGAAAGGAGTACAAACGGCATGATACCTGTCTGGCTCGATGGTGTCTTTCTCAAGTACAATCTTGTAGTGCCACAAATGCTGGGCTTGGCACTTGTGAGGGCTGTCTTCATCCTGGAAGTCTGCTCGAAGATGTCTCATCTTCTCAACCCTAGGTATAACCTGCCTCCTCCCTGCTTGCCTCATAACTCAGAGAGGGACGTAAGGGCACGTTCCCCTCAGACCAATCAATATAAAAAATGAAGCGTCTCGGGATCGGATGATAAAGTCGTTTGTTGGGAACCATTCAAACATCCACTGAATCTGGTCCTCGGTCTAATTCCCCAGTAACTCAACCCATCCCTCGGCATTTTCCGACGGAGCGAACATGTTTGGAATATAGTTCATTCGCTTTGGGAGGTGGAAAGCGGTATGGTCATCCCAGATTCTTCGATGGATGTCTTGTTGGTAGTCACCCCTTTGCAGATGTTCAGTGAGCC
The DNA here is from genome assembly GCA_005239495.1 of Nicotiana undulata. Lineage (NCBI taxonomy): Eukaryota > Viridiplantae > Streptophyta > Magnoliopsida > Solanales > Solanaceae > Nicotiana > Nicotiana undulata. Next base: position 69,664 of record ML293578.1, on the reverse strand, counting down.
AAAGTTGAAGTAATAAGTTGCAACCTTTGAAATGGTTTTCTCCCCGTTGACACATTTCTAAGGCTCGGTATATGTCTGCAATGATCATAGACACAATGCTAAAGTCCTGTCCATTGATCCCTTCCATTAAAGTCTTAGTGACCATGGCTAACCTGGTGTGGATCCTCTCCTTCTTTGTCGGGAACATCATTAAACCCAGAAAAAAAACCATGAAAGCAAACACTCGGCGATGAATGTGCCCTAGAGAAGTGAGGGAGAACTCGTCCTGATAAGTGCGGTATGATTTTCTATGACCGAACCTTTCGTACAAGTAATCAAAAGGGATGTACGAATCCTTTAAACATACCAAGTCCGGATTTTTCTTCAGACCCAACATTTTGAGAAAACCCCAGCCTGTGCGATTCTCAGTCATCAGCAACCCTGGAGACTCCCAAGCCAAACCATCCAAACCTCCTATTTCTTCCAGCAGCGGTGTCATTTCATTATTTCCTAAGCGGAATACCGACCGATCGCAATCCCAGAATAAGGTAGCAGCCTCTATCATCATTTTTTTAGGATGAATATCCAAAAGAGAGGGCAGGTTGCCCAAATGTTTCATGACGAGTGTTTTGTCGTTGGTGTGAAGATCTTCCCACCAGTTTAACAATTTGGGGTGGATATTGGCGACCATGACGAATCTGGGGGTTTCGTGCCTTATTTATGCAAAACAAAGAGGGTTAGTCCCTTACCCCCACCGGACTCGACTATTTAACATCAATAATTAGCAAAGAGCATTTAGTTCCCCAAATAAATGCACAGAATGTGAAGACGTCCATTTGGGTTCCAGGGATACCCAATGGACTCTGGACAAGGCTATTGTGCGGACAACACATTAGTCTGGCTAGGTTTGACCATGATGCATGCAATATTACAATAGAGTAAGGTTTCTATGGAGTTTTAGACCAGTACCCTTGAGCGGACAACTCAAGGGGGAAGGCATAGAACTGTCGACTGCACCGCTCATCGACTAGTTTTACCGCAAATACACCTTTCTGAATTTAGGAGGTAGTAATATTGGAATAGCGCAACCACTCATTGTAAGCGTTGCTATAGGATTTTCGTTTGGCACGAGTGGAATATGAATGCGGAGCATGATATGCAATAAATAGCATTTAAACAAATAGGCATGTATTTTCATGTTGAGGAAATCGGTAAAGAAAGAAAATACAACAGTTATAATTGAAAGCAGTTACAAAGAAAACATGAAGATATGTCAGTTTCGTTCAGGTGAAATAAATACTTGCGAAAATTAAACAGCTAATAGCATATAACGGGGAATAGGAAAAGGTGTAAGCATTTAACAAAATTAATGGTCCAAATTCACAAAGCAACTTGTAATGGTAAATGCCTAGGGAATATCCCCAGCAGAGTCGCCATGTTGTCGCGCCCCCCTTTTTCCTCGCACGGGTTAGGTACGCGGAGATCGGGTTTCATGACATTCTGGACAACTCCTTAAAGGAAAAGGTTTAAGGAAGAGTCGCCACCTAACGATTTTATGGTGCGTTAGGGCACCTAGAATAACTAACTCATAAACTAGTCTGCATTTCCAGAGATTGGGTAAGGGCTTGAATTTATCCTAAGGGGAAGGTGTTAGGCACCCCTCAAGATCCACAATTGTGGGTCCCAGCCAAGTAATTTTGTGAATTTTGACGGTAAACAAATAGCAAACAAGGCACATGAAAGAGGGGATTTCAAACAAGTATAAAATCTTTAAAGGTTTTGAAAAAAAACATTAGGGTAAAAACATTTGAGAGAATTATCCTAGGTTTGAAGTAATACGGATCACATCAATGCAATACCCGGTATGTCACTTCTCGAAGCGGGGCTACACGTGGTATTAGCGCACCGGTCATCATATCCATATTCTACCCTTCTCACCCCGCTAAGGTATTTTAAAACACGTGTGTTGGTCACGAACCTTATTGCGTGCTATTACCCGTCCCATCCTATTAGTCCTGGATGGTATTTAGGACTACTAATCCTATAAGGAGAGTACTAGGCTGACCCTCAGGTTTAAAGGATAAACTCTAAGCGACAAGTAGAGAAACAATTAGGACTTGCACATATGGGTACACGTAAACAGTTATAAGGCTCATATATCCCTCCACAAATAAAACATGTAAACAACACGTCTCAAACACAACTAAAGTCCTAGGTTCAGAACCTAAAGCAGGGATTTCAGATGTGAAAAACAATAGTAGGACAATCTGATTTCTGAATTTTAGACGAAGTGTCTTACCAGTTTTAGACTTCTAATCCTGATTTCGTAATTAGCTAAGTGATGCATAGAAATACAGTTTCCAATTTGAATAAATATTAAGGCCTAAAGTTTGCCTAGGCGTGTTAAAGAAACGTACTCCAGTTATTCTAGTTTGACCTTAACAAAGAGAAACAGTAAGGATGAAACAATTTAAACCTTAAACTAAGGTGGGTTCCATGTCTTATGACAGGATATCTAAATGTATAGAGTGATGCCTATTCTTCTGAATGCACATAAATACTTTCTTAAGAACCAGAATCTCTTATTAACGAAGTTGCTTATTAACAGGAAGCATGGAGACCTAATTTCATTAAGTTGATGATCCTAGCATGATTTCTAGGTGTTTGCGACAGTACAGGATTCTAACATAAACGAATGAGCATGCTGAGAGGGAATTCCCAAAGCGACGTGGTATCTAATGCAAGTACTGATAATTTGAAACCTAGAACAGGATTTCTATATGTAAATCAGGAACATGCAGAGGCAGTATTTAATTATGACAACTATTTTTATATAGTTATTTAAACTATGAGCAGGATTTCTAAGTGAAGTGTTTGCAGCAATTATAACAGTTTTACAGGTTGCTTAACATAATTCTCTAAGTGAACATGAGCGTGATGAGATGCTGAAATAAACATACTTAAACATGGTTTCTAATGCATGGCAAGCATATCCTAAACATGATATTATTGCACACATAGGTAAAGTAAACCCTATAGGCATTCTCTCTGCCCATAACTATACTAGACATGCATAATCCCATCCCATCCCATCTTCACTATCCAGCCCCGAGTATTCATTCACATGTTATTACAGACCAAGAGTAATGAATTACATAATTGAAAGAAGGAAAACAAGAAGATACTTCTATAGGGAGCCTTCACTTAGGCCCATATCTTCCAATACTCAGTCCTTTCGAATCTCACAGCCTTTCATGGTCTGAGTGCGTCAAGTTCCCTAAGGTCCTCGTGAGTTCCCGAGAAATGCTCACACCCAGACATAGTTGCCAAGACTTGAGTAAGTGCAGTGTGGAAATACCAGGCTCAGTGTGTCAAAGTTCAGAGGGAACTCAAGAGGTTCCCTAAGCAATGCTCACACTGAGGGGGTGGAACTTAAGTATCTAGGAATAAGGTGAAGTGCTAGAGGTGAATTTGAAAAAGAAGAGTTTTGAAAGAGATTTATTTGAAACATTTCATAAACCAAAACAGTTTTGAAAAGAAAGTGATAAGTAACAGCCCAAAACAACATTAAAAATGCACACACAGAATCACAACAGGTTCAAACACCACAAGCAGGGATCAGTGGGAGTGGGGACATATAGAACATATAACTGTAAACAACCCAGTAGGGGTATAGGAATGGTTTAGACATGTTCAGAGATTGTTTGCACTGACCTAGCCATAAACCAGACACAAAGATCTGCACAGAAGAGGGATAGGGGATTGGGGTATAGCACAACCAAGAGACAGCTTATAAGTTATGCTTAGAAACACACATGACAAGGAAAATAGTAGCATGCTGATGATGTATTCTAGTTACAGATTTTACAAAAGAAGCACAAATAGAAGCAAACTATGAATAGTAAGAACTGAAACAAGTAGAGGATCATATTGTTTATGAAGCTTTAAATTTAAAATAAAACATACCAGTGAAGAGGAAGCAAGCAGAATGAAAGAACAAGAGAAAGAGCATAATGGTTAGCCTTGGCTTGTAGCCGGCTAACAGTAGACAAGAGCAAGTGATACTAAAGTAACAGAAGAGAGAGTTTGAGTATGAGAAAGAGAGCTTTTGAACCAAAAATGTTCGTTTTTTTTTTGTTATTGAAAAGCTAGAGCTTTTATAGTTGAGAAACGAGTAGCAAATATGGTAAGAATCACAATAGCATGGTAATCAAAGAACTCAGAATCAATCAGCGAGGAAATCAAGATGGTTCCCTTAAGTCAAGGGATCTCAAAAACTCAAACGGTAAAACATATAACATATAAGATAAATAAAGTCAGTACACGACTAAATAAGGAAGGAATCATAGCTCATTAAGTATAGGGTAAACGATTAAGGCTAAGTTCAAAATATTCTAATTAAGGAAATAGACAATAAGAATATAGTACCACATCAGACAAGTTAAGTGAATCGATTAATTCGAATAGGAGAGGTAAAAATCGAAGTCTCGAAGGAAAGTTTATCAATCAAACCCCAAAGTATGGAGTCCAGAATCAATCAAAGAAGAGTCACAATTCTATATTCATCATATAAATAGACAAGAATGACCAGACATAGTAAACAGGCAGGTTGAACAAGTGTTAATGGAAAGATGCAAGTCTGAACAATCGAGATAGACATAAGCACATAGTGGTGGTACAAGTTAAGCTAGTAGAACTCAGTAAACATATTTGAGGCAGATAATCACGACAACTCAAACAAGAAACAAGCAGAGTCATGCTAATACACAGAACCAACGAAGAAGACTTAGTAAAATTAGGGCTTTTAACACAAGCAAGATAAAAAGCTAGTAGAATCATAGAATTATCATGATATGCAAAGAACAGACTTAAAATCAAGAAGAAACTTAGTTCAAAACAAGCATAAAAAAGGTTCTGAGAAACCCTAGTTTTAAAAGGAAGTAAAAACGTTTGAAAGTTGAAGATTCTTAAAGATTGAGTCAAGAATAATGCAAAACATAAAGAAACAGGCTTGAATCGTTTAGAAACACCATAGACATGAGAGGTTTAGGCAAAAATTAGGGTTTCAGAGAGGATTGAGGATAACCGAAAAACCTGCTGTGAAACTCAAAGATCATGGTGGATATGGCGTGGTTATGTCCAAACCCCATCGGGGAGGCCGGGAACAACCAAAGCAGGAGCCCCAGGTGCAAGTCAGCATGGCCCAAACTCTCGAGGGCTTTAGAGATGAAGTGAGCTAGATGGAGGAGACATCATGGAGGCTCGTAATCGAAAGGATGGTGGCCAGAGATGGCCGGAGGAAGGCGGTGGAGTTCCATCGGAGACGAAGAGACAGAAGTCTCTAGAGACTAGAGAGAGAGAGAGACAAGAGATAGAGAGATGAACGGTCTCGAAAGAATGAGACGGAAGGGGGGTAGGTTGGAATTAATTAAGGAAATGTTAATCTGGGCCGTTGATCTAATTTGATCAACGGCTCAGATTGATCCGGGGTTGGGCCGGGTATATTTAGGATCTGGGTTGGGTATTCAATTGGGTTTGGGTTGGGTTATTTAATCTGATGGGTTGGGGTTAAAATTGGCTAGGTTTTAAAATAGAAGTGGCTAGATATTAAATACCCATAAAATAGATAAATAATTAATAAAATAGCTAATAATTGTACAAAAAGTGAAATTAAGTCCAAATAGGTGATATTACAGTAATTAAATAATATTAAATATAAAAAATGCATTTTTGAATTAAAACAACACAAAGTATTCAATTGGGTTATGATTGTAAAATTACTGTAATTAAAATTAAATGAGACCCAATTGGCTATTGTGAAATGATTGAATCCTAATGGCCAAGAAAATGACTAAAAGTAGCATACCGAGCTGGGAACATTTTGAAATTATTTGTAACATAATTTTGTGAATAATTATTAAGATATGAAATATTAAATAAACATGAAAATAATCTAATAAAATATGGAAAAATAGGGAAAAATACTCATTATTACAAAGTGTGATTTTGAAAGCTTATATGCAAGTTTGAAAAATAATTTGAGAAAATGTTGGGTATCAACACTTGACCTATATGCCCTAGAGAAATTCTCGCTCTTTCTTGAGTCTCATCGTATGGCACTGTCTCGAGGTAGGTCATGCCAGCCCTTTGATACGTTCCCTCGAGGTGAGCTAGTTCCAGCCGGGCTCGACCCTTACTTTGAGTCATCCGAGCTCGAGCTCGGGATAAATTTGAGACTCCGAAATCAGACTCTCCGGCTTCGACCGCATACAAATAGTCCTCGCGTTTCTTAGAATGAAAAGATAAAAAACATTTTGATTCTCGACCCTTCAATGTCCCAATCATGATGTCAGTCACGTGAGGCCAGCGATTGGTGTGACTGAAAGGTCGTGCAGAGGTCACGTCTGCACAGTTCTCGAAAAACCATAAATTGATAATGTGATGACCCAAGGGGTCATTCTATGAATTCAGACTCCTTTCTAGGCTTAATAGACCTAAAAGACTAAATTTAAATACCTCGATTTACGTACGCAGTCCGGGCGTGAAATCGGAAAGCTTTTATGTGAAAATATAAGAAATAGTAATTTCTAGAGTTAAAATTTGATAAAAGTTGACTTTGGTCAACATTTTGAGCAAACGGACCCGGATCTGTGTTCCGATGATCCCGGGAGGTCCGCAGTAAAATATGGGACTCGGGCGTATGCCCGGAAATGAATTCTGAAATCCCAAGCCTTAGAAATTGATTTTTGAAAGAAATTATTTTGCTGAAATATTAATGAAATAAAGAAAAGAATTAATGTTCGAAACCATTGGTATCGGGCCCGTATTTTGATTTCGAAGCTCGGTACATATCTTTTATAGTATTTAAAGGTTAACTGTGAAATTTGGTGAAAACGGGATTTATTTGACGTGATTCGCACATCCGGTTGAAAAGTTATGAACTTTAAGGGTTCTTGAGGAAAATGATGAGTTTTGAGGTTGAATTCATAGTTTTATAAGTTATTTTCATGATTTGATCGCACGAGCAAGTCCGTATGATATTTTTAGACTTGCGTGCATGTCTTGTTTGGAGCCCCAAGGGCTCGGGTGAGTTTCGGATAGGCCACGGGATGTTTTACACTTAGAAAAGGTAGTTGTAATTGTTGTTACCTGGTGTTCCCCTATTTGTGCATTGCGTTCGCGTCAATCCAGAAGAGAACGCGTAGGGTAAATGGCTGGGGGTCACCTTTGTTCTATGCGAACGCACCCTGACCACGCGAACGCATAGAGTAAACTTCAGCGGGGTCACCATCTGTGCTATGCGAATGCATAACTCCCCCATGCGAACGCACAGTGTAAAATGGGCCTGGGGAGGGGGAGACCAAAAGCACTATGCGAACGCATCCCCTTCAATGTGAACGCATAGGCTACTGCCCATTCCCCTATGCGAACGTGGAAGGCCCTATGTGAACGCATAGAAGGCTTGCCTAGCAATATAAATACTCTTATAAAAACGGGCACACCTTCTTCTTCTTCATATTTTCGAACCCCACAGCCCTAGGAACGAATTTCTTCACTAAAGTTCATCCCCAAGTCATAGGTAATCAATTCTAAACTTTACTCTTTCAATTCCTTATTGTTTTTCATCACTTTTAAATCAAAACTAAGAATTTTCATGGTAAAAATTGAGGGTTTGGGAAGAATTAAGGAATTTATAAATATCAAATTTTTACATCGAATTGAGGTCGGATTTCGAAACTAATTGTATATTTGAATTCGTGGGTGAATGGGTAAACGTAATATTGTCCGAACCCCGAGTTTAGACCAAGCGGGCCCGGGTTCGGGTTTTCACTTTTTTGAGAAAACTTAGGAAAAGTTATAATTTTCAATAAAGTTAGTTCCTTTAGCCTTAATTAATTATATTGAGTTAATTATGATTAGATTCGAGCAAGTTAGAACAAGATTCTAGAGGAAAAGCAGTAATTGAGCAGTGAGTAGCCTACGAAATTGAGGTAAGTATTTGGTTTAACCTTGACTTGAGGGAATAGGAATCCCTAATTTATTTGTTATGTGAATTAGTATGTGGGTGGTGTATAGGTGAGGTGACGAGTATCTATGCACCACCAAATTGTCTGTTAAACATGATCCCTTCCCTGTTTCCAATTTAATTGACTCTTGTCTTAATTGTTCTATGTTCATTATTGTTTCTATGACTACT